>RDPX01000604.1:243666-246166 GCA_003991215.1 Morbakka virulenta | reverse complement strand
TGCAAGACGTGGCCTGGTTTGCAGGAATACTTTTAAGATCTCCCATCAAGATTCTTTGTAAAATATCGCTTGGTAACAATAGGGATCGCTCAAGAACAGTATCTTTTTTGCGCCAAACGAAAGCAAAAATAAAGCCTGGATTGACAGACAAACACTGAATATACCTTGGAAACTAGAAGCTTACCGAACTGAAGTTTTTTATGAACAATGGCGAAAAGAAACACACTAAACAGTCGAAAATGGGGCAAGATTTCTTGAGTCATGTTAAGTCTTTGAGAGTAGATTTTGACTTGGTGGCTTTTAAGTCATCAGAGAGGGAAAGAGAAGATATATTGCAAACAATAAAAGAAAAGTATAAACACATGAAAAAAGCATAGTTTAGATGGCAGTGTTGATTCCTTACACCGAAACGTGTCCCAAAACAGATAAAGCCCCTTTGTCCATGGACAAAAGTCCCACTTTTAGAATATTCATCAGTCTAGAATACTGAGGATTATTAAAACAAACACCGACATAAATTGGTTCTGGAATCCATTAATGATACCTAATATGCCAATTTTTGAGATTGGTTAATAAAATAAGAAATGTTGTGACCCTAAATTAGAGCCTTGACTACAGTTAAGAACTGAAACTTAACAAGTAGGTACCCAAGTCTTGTTTTAAATTACCAAGCATTGCTAATAAATCATGGTAGCAAAGAATATGATTTTAAAATGCTAAACTCGCCAATTTTTTATAATTAATTGACTTCCAGACCTTGTCATGTAGGAGAGGAGCTCTCAGGGTTTCAGCTTTTTAAACCATGGTAAAATTGCGAAAAACTGTCACAAATATACAAGACATAGAAGTACCATTTTATGAGTATTTTATGTCTTTTAGCATAACAAAGAAGGTAGTTGTAATTTACAAATTTTAGGGAAGAAAAACAGGTCCTTTGATTTGATCAGGACAAGGGAAAAGAATACGTTTGTAAGACTTTTCCTATGTCATCTATGGGTCTTAAAAGTTAACACTCTGTTTATTCACAGTTATTGTAATTTTATGCTGTTCTTATAAAATTTATTGAAAGAATAATTTAAAGTGAATTTACTATTTATAAATACGCAGTCAAGAAATTAAAAGAAAATATTTCAAATTTCCCTGTTAATACTAAATAAATATCAGGATGTCTGGTGGTATTTGAGCAGGTAGATTTTGAAATGTGCAAAAGTTTTTACATTCTTGAATACAGTAGTTTTGAAAATGCTTAGGAAGAATAATAGACACAAGTCCCAAACGTTTATCGTTTTTTATGTCTTCAATAAATGTCATGATTTTCAGTTTATTATTTTACCAAATCTGTGGACTTTTCATCATCTGTTATCGTCGACAGCCTTTCTTTCTTTCTTTCAACTTTTCATTTAAAAATGTGTCGAAATCGCCTTTTTGTTCTATCTTTTGGGTGTTCACTGACTAGTTTCTTCTTTTCCAGGATCTAACTATTCGTCCTATTATTTATAAGTGAACAAATAATAAACAAATCTAAAATTCAGATCTCCACATCTTATAATTAATTTTCTTTCCGTTAGAGAGTGTTCCTGGTTCTTGTACTTCTACCAAAGTACTTTTTCCTTTTTTCTCTTGAGGTCGTCTTTCTTCAACTCCATTTGAGACCTCTCCTTATTTTGCTTTCTCTATCCTTTAGCAATATTCTTGATGAGTCTACTGTAATAGATAAATATCGTAAAACAAAACAATTACTGAGGAATAAATAATTAAATGTATGCGTTGTATGACAAAGACAGTGACTTTACATAAAACATTATAGTGTAGATATCATAAAAATCTACGATAGTTAAGGAAATACACCCCTTTTGACACGGTGAAAGTCTTCTTCTTCATCATCATCTTTCGGTTGCTCCCTGTTAGGAGTCGCCACAGCGGATCATACACCTTAAAATCATTTGGATATCCATATCTGTCAAAGCGGGGCTATCTGCTGTAATATTAAAAGACTTTCATAGAGGAATATTACATAATTTCATTGTCACTTGCTTTACACTGTGGTCTCAAGTAGGTTGATGAAGTGACAATACTACATCTAATGAAATATTTGTGTTCACAGGGATTTAATTATCTTGTCTCCTATCACTAATTAATCCTTTAAAATTCATATTTTGTTTCTACAGTTCTTCAGTTATTTAAACAAGAAATTATTTTCTGGATTAAACTTTGATACTGTTCTCATTTTGTTACTGATGTTTACTTTCGCTCTGATGTTTGGCAATAGGCATCTTCTTTTGCATTTCTTCTGTTTTGACAATATTTCTGAGGCTAACGTATTTATTAAATTATACGAAACATTTTATGAGTGAGTGATTATTAACTTACTATTCAAAAAAGTTCGGAGTCCATCCCATCTCTGTAAATACTATGTAAAACCCAATAGGTTTTCTTTTCTTTTGAATATTGCAGTCGGTGGAGATCACTATAACTCAGCTTTCTCTACTTCATTTTATTA
>RDPX01000604.1:223383-238704 GCA_003991215.1 Morbakka virulenta | reverse complement strand
TTTTGCTACCTTGGTGACACCCTTGGAGCTGAGGGGGGAGCTGGTGCAAGTGTTACAGCAAGGGTTAACAGTGGATGGAGTAAGTTCAGGGAGCTGATGCCATTGTTAACCAGCAGAGCTCTGCCATTACCTACCAAAGGTAGAGTCTACCAGGCATGTGTACGTAGCACAATGATGTATGGCAGTGAAACTTGGCCAGTGAAAGCTGAAGATGTCAGCCGCATGGAGCGGAATGACATGAGAATGATAAGATGGATGTGCAACGTAAGTCTAAAGGACAGGCTCAGTTCTAATGAACTCAGAAGGAGATTGAATCTGGACAGTATTGGCAGCTGTATGCAGAATAGGAGGCTTCGTTGGTTTGGTCATGTGGAGAGAATGGACAAGAATGCTTGGACAAGTAGATGCAGAACAATCAAGGTGGCAGGAACCACTGGCAGAGGAAGACCAAAGAAAACATGGGAGGAAGTGATAAGGATGGATCTGAAAGAAAAAGGTGTCAGCAGAGACCTAGTGAAGGATAGGATAACTTGGAAGTCAATTTCAAGAAATCGTCCAACACATGCTAGCATGTAAACCGGACGTTAAACCGAATATGATGATGATGATGAGTAGAGGCTGTTCTTCAGATTGTGAATGCTTTTCTAATCTTTCTTAGCTGCATATCAATTTTAGATGTAATTTTTTTTATTTCTGCCTGCAATTGTGTACAAAAACGAATATAACTTTTTTATTTTGTTGAAAACATTTTTAGCGCATAGAAACTATCAATTGATTTCACAGCATTCGAAAGAAGAAGCTCGAGTCGATGGTTCAAATAGTTGCAAATGAATATTCAGGAGAATGCTCCATTGGAACTAAGAAAAGTTCTAACAAGGAGAGCTACGCCTCCTCTGTGTACCCCTTATGAATTGTCATTGGTTGTAACATTTTATACCTTTGTGTTGTAACACAGTGTAAGGTTGCATGTTACTAAAGTGTTTAAAATAAACAGTTTTAGTTTTGCCAAAAAAACCATTAGAGTCGGATTGGGGGTTAAACTGAGTTTTTTAGACTACACTAGTACTAAAACAGAAGATAACTTTTAAAAAATATCTATCATTTAAAGTCTCATTTGAAATCAAATGTTCTTTGATGATCATTCATAAATTTAACATTTCTACATTCAACATAAAGCAATCTAAAAACTCGTATTTTTAAGAAATTTGTGGCTATAGCACCTCCAGAAATTTGCTGGGTGCTATTTTTATACTTATATAATTGTAGAGACATGTAAACCTATTCTATACATCAAATTTTAGCTTTTTTGGTTCTTAATTTTATTTCTTTGTATACACAACAGGACTTATATTGATAACAATTTTAATAAATGCTGAAATGATGTACCAGTTTTTAAAAACTAAAACTAAATAGAGAAATAAATAAATAAACAAATGAATGAATAGATAAATATATAAGTAAATCAATCAATCGATCAATCAATCAATCAATAATTGAAAAAATAAATAAATATGAATTCTGAAGAATTTGTGTTTGGTGTATGACAATTTTACTTGAAAGAACTGTTTCCTAAAAAACAAAATTATTTTCTACTTTTTTTTAGAGACTATTAACTCAGCTCATTATAATTAAGTTGCTAAGCATTAAAACACTTTGCTTACCTTTTCAAACAGACGAACCAACTTTCTCCACTTTCATGACAAAGGAACGTTGGGGGCGCAAGAACTAAAACAGTTTGTGGTCACATAAGAAAAGAAATAAAAACAGAAAAGCAGAAGATTCCTGACACATATTAAAGTTCCTCAGCTTTGAAACCTAGCTGGTACAAAGTAATAGTTGTCGAATATGAAGTCGTCTGTAGAATAAGAAGCTGATTTATTTCAATTTTGCAGCTGGAGTTCATTTTGATATTGTTTTATTCTTGCATTTACAAATGAATAATCTTTATTGTAATCAGATTGAAGATGTAAATTGTAATATCAGATCAGTTCAATATACATATTTTCTTGTTTTGTAATTTGCATAAGGAATGAAAATCACATTATGGAGAAAGAAAATAGGATGCTTTCAATTTGAAAATTTATTGAATTTTTGAGAACCTCTAAAGATAGTTTACGGTAAGTCTCTCTTTAGACGCTATCAATAATTAGCTACTTCTTCCTTATCTGTTCCCATGGTTAGATAAGAAACAAAGGAGGGCTGTTGGGTTAGCAGCCTTCCTCCATAAAACCCCAAATTACTAAAAAAAAAGCAAACAACAAACCAAGAAACTGCCACCCTGGGAGAGGGGAAGCGACCTTATCAAGAGGCACATGACACTGAGCGATGAAAGCCGTAATTCAACAAAAGCCACATGGCTGGCTCTCCTTCAGTCAACTAGGACCATTCACGGCAAAACATGGAATGAGAGGTCCANATAGTTTACGGTTAGTCTCTTTTAGACGCTATCAATAATTAGCTACTTCTTCCTTATCTGTTCCCATGGTTAGATAAGAAACAAAGGAGGGCTGTTGGGTTAGCAGCCTTCCTCCATAAAACCCCAAATTACTAAAAAAAAAGCAAACAACAAACCAAGAAACTGCCACCCTGGGAGAGGGGAAGCGACCTTATCAAGAGGCACATGACACTGAGCGATGAAAGCCGTAATTCAACAAAAGCCACATGGCTGGCTCTCCTTCAGTCAACTAGGACCATTCACGGCAAAACATGGAATGAGAGGTCCATGTATGAGACCACAAAAGTGTCGCAATTAGCGGGTAAAACAAAGAGGTAAAACCTCACACTGTTTATAATCACCGAGACCTGTTTGGTACAGTCAGAAGAAAGAAAAATGCTCACTAAAGAGATGTGGCTGTATTCCAGACACGAAGAAGGTAACGTTCCATACAAAGAAAGTGTAGTACTCATGCTTTTAGTCCTACGTCAGACTGCAGAACGCCATGGATAATTAGCCAGGAAAAGACGTCAACATTCTCATTGTCTCTTCAAAGCAGAATTCTGTGCAATGAGCAACAAGGTTATAGGTGGTAACACTTTATTCGACAGGAATATCCAAAAGGCATCCTGGGTGCCACAGGATCTGTGACCTGATCGGCATGGCCAGGAGAGTCAGGAAGTCCCTACATGGTGAGGGGTTGGGGGTGAAAGGAGGAGAAAACATCGAATTTAACAACCACCTGCTGGTAGCTAAGCTGAAACTGAAGCCGAAGAAGACTTGGGTGGAAGGAGTAATAAAGAGGCAAAAAATACAACTTCAGTCTACTGAAAGACTCCAAGACCACAGAAGAATTCAGAGTGTCTTTCACCAACAAGTACCACGTGGTACAAGAACTGCTTGAAGACAAAAATACCATTCAGAACCAGTGGCAGAAAATGAAATGGACACTTAAGTCAAATTGCCAGGAAGTAATGGTGCTCAAAGGATACGAACAGAAGAAATAGAAACTGGCAGACACACCGCGCAAGATACTGCAAAGAAAGCAGAAGAAGGCTGTTGGAAACAAAAGTCGTTTAAGCTTAGCAAAGGACAATGCAGAAAAAGGGTTCACGAATACCAACAGAGAAATCAAAAGAAGCTTAAGAGCAAGCACATTGATGGTCTGGCATAGGAAGCCGAGTAAGCAGCTCCTAGTAACAATATAAAGGATTTTACGACCGTAAGAAGAAACTGTCAGGGAAGTACAGTAGACCCAAGGGATAAGTTTAGAACAAGGAAGGAAACACTACCTTGACAACTAAACAGATGGGTAAAGAGCTTCTGAACAAACGCGTCTCTCCAAATCCTACGGGTAGCAAGTCAGGTGACAACAACGTGAATGCCAACAGCAAACCAGAGAAGAGATTAGAAAAGCTATCAAGCTCTCAAGGAATAGGAAGGCGGCAGGATTGGGTAAAAACCAGGTAGAAGCACTCAATACAGAACTGAAGACAATTGTAGAGATGATGTATTCTTTCTTAGTAAAAGTTTAAGAAGACTTAAAGAAGGGCCACCTTATCAGGGTACTGAAGAAAATAGACCAAGGCACCTGTAAAATATACAAAGGAATCACCGTTCTGTTAGTATCTGGAAAGGTCTTCAACAGGGTCCTCCTTGAAAGAATGTAAGTTCGCGATCAAGCGTTAGCCAAAGCAGATCCTGTCTCAATCAAATCGTCACCATACGTCTTATCTCTAAGCCATCTTTTGGGACGGAAGTTCTTGTTGTGCATTAATTTCGTCGACTATGTGAAAGTATTTGACAACGTGAACTGCGAAAGCTTCTGGAAGATGCTTTGCTACTTTGGAATACCAAGAAAACTGCCCGGCTTGATCAAGAACTTGTATAAAGGAATCAACTAGCAGGTGGAACATAGCGAGCAGCTTAGAGACAGCTTTGAAGTAAAGACCGGAGTGAGACAAAGCTATCTTTTGTCGTCATTTCTCTTCCTCTTCGCGATTGACTTGACCATAAAGACATAAACAGCACACAGGAGATACGGAATCCAGTGAATACTCTTTGACTACCTAGGTGACCTGGATTTGGCTGGCGATTTGACTCCGCTTTGTCAGAGTTGCTGGCAGATGCAGAACAAGACAACAGAGCTGTACGTAACCTTGTCACAGAATGGTCTCAAGGTCTACGAGGACAAGGCCAAGATGCTCAGTGTCAACACAGTGAACAAAGACCCAGTTACACTACATGAGTATAAGCTTGAAGAAGTGGAGGCCTTCATCTTCTTGGGCAGAAGCAGAGGCAGGGTGGGATAATTGCAGACGCCAGAGCAAAATTTGAGAGACTAGAGCAACATACTTCCATGAAGAACATTTGACGACGTAAACTCGAGGCGGACACCAAAAAGATTGGTCAAATCTGGAGATAGCTGGAGAGAGCAGCCCAGGACAGAGAATTTTGACGGACTGTTATTGTCAGCTGCCTATGCTCCAGGACGACCGTTGGGCTTAAGTAAGTAAGTAAGCATTTATGTAAGTAAGTATGTAGGTAAGTAATACTTAGCTAGCATAGCTAAATTCCATCTTCTTTTGTACCGTTGCTCAATGACACAAATGTCCTGGTAATTGTATTTGCCATTTTTCTCACTGAAAGCACCATAGTCGTTGGAAAATAATTCTGCTGAATTCTCAGCAAGTGTACCTTTCTGTATATTCTTGTCAAAAAATCTGCATTAGTGGGCTAGCTTTTCCACAACTTATCTGTTAAACATAGTTGTAAGATATTTGCTGTTATTGACTTAAATAACGTTCAGCTATTTTGGTTTATTAAATTTAGGGATTCCCTAAGCCTTGGATCTTTCACAGCTACCTTAATCTGGGGGCAATAAAAAGTTTCAGCCTTGATTTTGACATCACTAACTTAAGAATATTTTCTTGTCGCGAAAGAAAATAAAACAGTTTACTTAAATTTTACTTAAATATAGCTTTGAGGCATTTTCTTTTATCCCAAGGTTGATATGAAATGGTGAAGGGAACAGTACACTGAGGTATACTGGATGAATTTATTAAAATTTGCAGGATTCCGGCGTTAATTTAATTCAGTTCTGATTCCTTTGAAGTGCAATCTTTAAAATTATTGTAAAACAATTTAGGATACATCTGGACTCAGAACGGTCAAATTTTTAAAAAATGCCTGATAAGATTATTTACTTCGTTACTATGTACCAGAGAAAAGGTTTCACAAGAAGTGAGGGAGCGCATGAATTTCTTCTTTCTATAACGGAACCGATAGTACGAGTACTTGTATGTTTATAATTAAAATGTATTTCCGAAATAGGTATTTAGCTGTTTTTTTGAAATAGATAAAAATGGAGACTAGAGTTTTACTAACTGGAAAGTAGGATGGAAAGGAGTGCTTAAATGAAAGGTAGGACTATTTATTGACAAATAAAGTAAGTAGATAGAGGCTGCTTATTCAAAAGCGATGTTTAGGTATAAAAAGGAATTTTTAAACAAATATATACCCACATGAAAGTTCATACTAATAAGAGCACTTATTTAGAGGTTGGAACTTGTCCAAGAAATTTGCTATTTGCATGAACTTTCGCGTTATTTGAAGGCTGTCTGTCTATTAACAATGCATCATACCCTTTTGTATCTACAGTCTCTGCAGCTTAGTAGTATAAGAAAACTAAAACTGAAGCTACGATTTCTTCTTTGGTTCCTAATTTATTATGAAGTGTATGATGGATAATAGCGAACAATAATATTTTAATGTAATATATTTTTATAATCTTCATATCCTATCGTATCCATTGTTGGGTTAAAATACCTCTAAACAAAAAACTATCATGTCTTTATTATTGAAAGTTTCAAACAATACTCACTTGTTGATTCTCGGTTATTTTTTATTGTGATATTCGTGATTTGAGAGAATATACATGAAGAGATTGCTTTAACTGAGCCACAACTGTATATGTCAGACCAAATGTCAAAGGAAGAATTGAAATGGGGTATCTTGTTAATGTTTCCAGTTTGCAAATTTAATCTAACTTGCAATAGTAACGTTTTGTAAGGAAGAATTTTGCTGATCTAGAAGGAGAGATTTGTATTTGTAAAAATTTCATCCAACTACATAAGTAGTAATTGAAAAAATTGAATAAAATAGGATATTGTCTGGGCAGAAATATACAGACACTTGACCCTTACCAGTATTTAACTGATCTTTACAAACTGATCTTTGAGAACATCCTGTGCTCTGACAAAATCCTATGTTTAAAGCAACAAAATATTTTTATATTTTCAATGATGGGGTAAGACGAGAGGCGGAAAAACTGGGCAAGTGACAGAGAATTTGCGGAAGTTTGTGTAAAAGAGAGAAAAAAGAACGAGAGAAAGGAAGAAAATGCAGCAAAAATTGAGAAGGTTAATGGACGGTATGTACATCAAAGTTTCCCTTTTTATTTAATGGCTAAAAGATATCGTAGGAGCATCAACATATACTGACACTGACTTTTTTTCATTCTGCAATAAACAGTTGATAAAATACATACGATTTATTGTGAAAAAATCAATAACATGCACTTACATGATGAAAATCCAAGGTGTATGTAAGTACCTCACCATAATCATAGGACTTATTTAGTAAAAGAATATAAATTTATGATTCTTACCAAGTCTGTAGTTTATACATAAATGCCGAAATACAGTTATCTCAACGCACTATGGAATACAAAAAACAAAAGAGATTTTCCAGAACTAATAACTGTACAAGGTATGATACAGGATGTGGCAAAAGGAGAGGTCAATTTAGAGAAAAAGAATTGAGGCTAATGAGTCAAGAGGATCGAATCAGTTACCAAATGAAAAACAATTGAATGACAGTGAAACGACCTGAATGACAGCAGTGATATCAAGCCCGTAGCCAGCGTGATTTCGTGAGGAAAGGAGGGCATAGTTAATCCGAGCAGAGCAATTATTAATCAACTTGATGGCCTGGGCACACTAGTAGCCTCCAAGCGGTATTTAAAATATACATTGAATTACATAATCTGGATTAATTCCAAGCCCTTAGAGACTATTTCATAGCATCAGTAGTTATCAGAAGAAGTTCTTTGTCACCCAATTTATCTAACAAATTACTTGACACGAATACAATGTAAAAATTATTAATAATCAACTGATGAGACTTACCATCAAAACTTTTCAAATAATAAGTATGGCCTAATCACTTGGAGATTCTTATGCCGTACAATTCAAATGTATTAATATTCTACGGGAATTGTGGTCAAAGGACTGTTTAGACAGATGCAAACTCTTGATATATTAAGTTTTTTATACGGTGCCTTGATTTAGGTTATTTTAGACACTTCCAACCCCCCCCCCCCACTTTTAAAAATTTTCATTGATACGATAGTGCACTGGAAGTTAAAGGTATAACTACACTACCAGGAAATGAGCAAGGAATCATAGCTAGCATGAGGTTATAAATGTCAGCTTTAAAAGTTACACAGGAAGTTAAGTAAACATCTCAAAAACTTAACACCCAGAAATGAAGACAAACACAATGATTAAAAGAGAAAATCATAAATCCTCAAAATTTAACTCTGAGAATAAATTATTAAATAATAAAGTGCTTTTTAACAAACAATATCACACAATGTCAACTTTCAATATGAAATTTATGACTGGAGGAAAAAAATAAATTTGATAACAAATCAGCATGATTTTCCCAGAAAAAGAGCAACTAATATGTGAAGCAATTAAATTCCATGTTTTCACCGCTTTAACTTCCATGTCCAGTGTTCAGTGTTACTTTTCCATTAGAGCTATCCTTTCATGTGAGGGATAAAGAAGTTAACATTCTCTGGTGATCTTCATTGAGCGACGATGGGAAGAACGTTTTCGTTCACTACTTTCTTATAAAGAACCCCTTCGATTCTATTGAAAACGTGTAACGTGGGCACTGCGGTTTCCTGAAACAATGCGACAAAAAATTTTTTTTTCATCTTTGTCACGCACTTCACATTAAAAATCTCGAATGTAAAAAATCAAATATCAAATATCAAATACAATTAAAAAAACTGTTTCGAACTAGTTTAAAATACAATAAAATTGTAATTTTCAAAAAGGTATTTTACGCATTTTTCAATTTACGCATATCAACTATCAACTATCAACTATCAACTATCAACTATCAATTATCAACTATCAACTATCAACTATCAACTATCAACTATCAATTATCAACTATCAACTATCAACTATCAACTATCAACTATCAACTATCAACTATCAACTATCAACTATCAACTATCAACTATCAACTATCAACTATCAACTATCAACTATCAACTATCAACTATCAATTATCAACTATCAACTATCAACTATCAACTATNCTAAGCTGAAACTGAAGCCCAAGAAGAACTGGGTGGAAGGAGTAATAAAGAGGCAAAAAATACAACTTCTGCCTACTGAAAGACTCCAAGACCACAGAAGAATTCAGAGCGTCTTTCTCCAACAAGTACCACGTGGCACAAAAAGTGCTTGAAGACAAAAACACCATTTAGAACCAGTGGCAGAAAGTGAAAAAGACACGAGTAAAATTACCAGGAAGTAATGGTGCTCAAAGAATACGAACAGAAGAAATAGACGCTGGCAGACACACTGCGTAAGATATAACAAAGGAAGCAGAAGACGGCTGTTGTAAACAAGAGTCGATAAATCTTAGCAAAGGACAATGCAGAAAAAGGGTTCACGAATACCAACAGATATGGTCAAAAGAAGCTTAAGAGCAAGCAAAGGCAAGTACATTGATGGTCTGGCATAGGAAGTCGAGTAAGCAGCTCCTAGTAAAAATATAAAGGATTTTACGACCGTAAGAAGAAACTGTCAGGGAAGTACAGCAGACCCAAGAGACAAGTTTAGGACAAGGAAGGAAACACTACCTTGACAAATAAACAGATGGATAAAGAGCTTTTGAACAAACGCGTCCCTCCAAATCCTACGGGTAGCAAGTCAGGTGACAACAACTTGAATGCCAACAACAAACCAGAGAAGAGATTAGAAAAGCTATTAAGCTCTAGGAATAGGAAGGCGGCAGGACAGGTAAAAACCAGGTAGAAGCACTCAAAGCAAAACTGAAGGCAATTTTAGAGATGATGTCTCCTCTCTTAGTAAAAGTTTAAGAAGACTTACAGGAGGACTACCTTATCAGGGTACTGAAGAAAATAGACCAAGACACCTGTAAAAACTACAAAGGAATCACCCTTCTGTTAGTACCTGGAAAGGTCTTCAACAGGGTCTTTCTTGAAAGAATGTAAGTTGGCGATCCAGCGTTAGCCAGAGCAGATCTTGTCTCAATCAAATCGTCACCATACGTCTTATCTCTAAGCCGTCTTTGGGGTGGAAGTTCTTGTTGTGCATTAATTTCGTCGACTATGAGAAGGTATTTGACAACGTGAACGGCGAAAGCTTCTGGAAGATGCTTTGCTACTTTGGAATACCAAGAAAACTGCCCGGCTTGATCAAGAACTTGTATGAAGGAATCAACTATCAGTTGGTACATAGCGAGCAGCAAAGAGACAGCTTTAAAGTAAAGACCGGAGTGAGACAAAGCTGTCTTTTGTCGTCATTTCTCTTCCTTTTCGGGATTGACTGGACCATGAAGACATAAACAGCACACAAGAGATACGGAATCCAGTGAACACTCTTTGACTACCTAGATGACCTGGATTTGGCCGGCGATTTTACCCCGCTTTCTCAGAGTTGCTGGCAGATGCAGAAAAAGACAACAGGGCTGTAGGTCACCTCGTCACAGAATGGTCTCAAGGTCTACGAGCACCAAGATGCTCAGTGTCAACACAGCGAACAAAGACTCAGTTATACTACATGAGTATAATCTTGAAGAAGTGGAGGCCTTTATATTCTTGGGCAGAAGCAGAGGCAGGATGGAATAATTGCAGACGCCAGAGCAAAATTTGAGAGACTAGAGCAACATACTTGCATGAAGAACATTTAACGACATAAACTCGAGGCGGACACCAAAAAGATTGGTCAAGCCTGGAGATTGCTGGGGAGAGCAGCCCAAGACAGAGAATTTTGACGGACTGTTATTGTCAACTGCCAATGCTCCAGGAGGACCGTTTGCCTTAAGTAAGTAAGTAAGCATTTATGTAAGTAAGTATGTAGGTAAGTAATACTTAGCTAGCATACTTAGCTAATACTTAGCTAAATTTCATCTTCTTTTGTACCATTGCTTAATGACACAAATGTCCTGGTAAAAGTATTTTTCATTTTCTCACTGAAAGCACCATAGTCGTTGGAAAATAATTCTGCTGAATTCTCAGCAAGTGTACCTTTCTGTATATTCTTGTCAAAAAATCTGCATTAGTGGGCTAGCTTTTCCACTACTTATCTGTTAAACATAGTTGTAAGATATTTGCTGTTATTGACTTAAATAACGTTCAGCTATTTTGGTTTATTAAATTTAGGGATTCCCTAAGCCTTGGTTCTTTTACAGCTACCTTAATCTGGGGGCAATAAAAAGTTTCAGCCTTGATTTTGACATCACTAACTTGAGAATATTTTCTTGTCGCGAAAGAAAATAAAACAGTTTACTTAAATTTTACTTAAATATAGCTTTGAGGCATTTTCTTTTATCCCAAGGTTGATATGAAATGGTGAAGGGAACAGCACACTGAGGTATACTGGATGAATTTATTAAAATTTGCAGGATTCCGGGGTTAATTCAATTCAGTTTCGATTCCTTTGAAGTGCAATCTTTAAAATTATTGTAAAACAATTTAGGATATATCTGGACTCATAACGGTCAAATTCTTAAAAAAAATGCCTGATAAGATTATTTACTTCGTTACTATATACCAGAGAAAAGATTTCACAAGAAGTGAGGGAGCGCATGAATTTCTTCTTTCTATAACGGAACCGATAGTACGAGTACTTGTATGTTTATAATTAAAATGTATTTCCGAAATAGGTATTTAGCTGTTTTTTTGAAATAGATAAAAATGGAGACTAGAGTTTTACTAAGTGGAAAGTAGGATGGAAAGGAGTGCTTAAATGAAAGGTAGGACTATTTATTGACAAATAAAGTAAGTAGATAGAGGCTGCTTATTCAAAAGCGATGTTTAGGTATAAAAAGGAATTTTTAAACAAATATATACCCACATGAAAGTTCATACTAAAAAGTGCACTTATTTGGAGGTTGGAACTTGTCCAAGAAATTTGCTATTTGCATGAACTTTCGCGTTATTTGAAGGCTGTCTGTCTATTAACAATGCATCATACCCTTTTGTATCTACAGTCTCTGCAGCTTAGTAGTATAAGAAAACTAAAACTGAAGCTACGATTTCTTCTTTGGTTCCTAATTTATTATGAAGTGTATGATGGATAATAGCGAACAATAATATTTTAATGTAATATATTTTTTATAATCTTCATATCCTATCGTATCCATTGTTGGGTTAAAATACCTCTAAATAAAAAACTATCATGTCTTCATTATTGAAAGTTTCAAACAATACTCACTTGTTGATTCTCGGTTATTTTTTATTGTGATATTCGTGATTCGAGAGAATATACATGAAGAGATTGATTTAACTGAGCCACAACTGTATATGTCAGACAAAATGTCAAAGGAAGAACTGGGATGCGGTATCTTATTAATGTTTCCAGTTTGCAAATTTAATCTAACTTGCAATAGTAACGTTTCGTAAGGAAGAATTTTGCTGATCTAGAAAGAAAGATTTGTATTTGTAAAAATTTCATCCAACTACCTATAATTGAAAAAATTGAATAAAAAAAGGATATTTTCTTATCATTGAGGGTGAAAAAAACATATAATGGACACAGATATAAAGACACTTGACCCTTACCTGTATTTAACTGATCTTTGCAATGTTTTCTGAATTCTGACTTACGAAATACGTCACATTCCGATACAGTATATTTCGGATAATCGCAATTCGGATAAACGCAATTTATTCGGATAAATAATTCCAATCTTCCCTGTGAAACGGATTTTTCACTATATATTTCAACCTGATAATAGCAATTTTTTGCATGTGTGATTTCGGAAATTTCGGTTAATCGCAATGTCCTGCTGGCGAACTCGGGTCAAAATTTCAGGTAAATATTGTGCAAAAGCCACAAATCCTTTGGAATTTCAAAGTCCTGAGCGCTAATATCTTCCTAGGCGGAGGACATTGTTCACCAGAACCTAGCAAAGTCCAGAAAGCAAACTGTGCTCACATCCTTTTTCAAGTCGAATTAAACTACAATACATGTATTACATTGAAAAAAACAAAAAACAAACTAAAAACGATAAAAGGACAAAAAAACAAATGCTTTTTAATGAGGCCACAGTGCAATTAGCATTATGATGGTCCCCAGTCCGTTCAAAATTAGAGGGAAGAGCGTTTTCGGTTAAACGCAATTTCGGTTAATTGCAATTTTTTCCGTGCAACCGAAGCATTGCGATTATCCGAAATATTCTGTACAATGTTTTGTTTCTTAATTATGAGATGTATTCTCATTCCATTTAGAGTTTCTTACGTTTTTAATTCAGAGAACATCCTGTGCTCTGACAAAATCCTATGTTTACAGCAACAAAATATTTTTATATTTTCAATAATGGGGTCAGACGAGAGGCGGAAAAACTGGGCAAGTGACAGAGAATTTGCGGAAGTTTGTGTAAGAGAGAGAAAAAAGAACGAGAGAAAGGAAGAAAATGCAGCAAAAATTGAGAAGGTTAATGAGCGGTATGTACATCAAAGTTTCCCTTTTTATTTAATGGCTAGTTATTTTTCTAAAATAAAAGATATCGTAGGACCATCAACATATACTGACACTGACTTTTTTTCATTCTGCAATAAACAGTTGATAAAATACATACGATTTATTGTGAAAAACTAAATAACATGCACTTACATGACGAAAATCCAAGGTGTATGTAAGTACTTCACCATAATCATAGGACTTATTTAGTAAAAGAATATAAATTTATGATTCTTACCAAGTCTGTAGTTTATACATAAATGCCGAAATACAGTTATCTCAACGCACTATGGAATACAAAAAACAAAAGAGATTTTCCAGAACTAATAACTGTACAAGGTATGATACAGGATGTGGCAAAAGGAGAGGTTAATTTAGAGAAAAAGAATTGTGGCTGATGAGTCAAGAGGATCGAATCAGTTACCAAATGAAAAACAATTGAATGACAGTGAAACGACCTGAATGACAGCAGTGATATCAAGCCCGTAGCCAGCGTGATTTCGTGAGGAAAGGAGGAAGGGGGGCATAGTTAATCCGAGCAGAGCAATTATTAATCAACTTGATGGCCTGGGTACACTAGTAGCCTCCAAGCGGTATTTAAAATATACATTGAATTACATAATCTGGATTAATTGCAAGCCCTTAAAGACTATTTCATAGCATCAGTAGTTATCAGAACAAGTTCTTTGTCACCCAATTTATCTAACAAATTACTTGACACGAATACAATGTAAAAATTATTAATAATCAACTGATGAGACTTACCATCAAAACTTTTCAAATAATAAGTATGGCCTAATCACTTGGAGATTCTTATGCCGTACAATTCAAATGTATTAACATTCTACGGGAATTGTGGTCAAAGGACTGTTTAGACAAATGCAAACTCTTGATATATTAAGTTTTTTATACGGTGCCTTGATTTAGGTTATTTTAGACACTTCCAACCCCCCCCCCCCAACTTTCAAAAATTTTCATTGATACGATAGTGCACTGGAAGTTAAAATTATAACTACACTACCAGGAAATGAGCAAGGAATCCTAGCTAGCACGAGGTTATAAATGTCATCTTTAAAAGTTACACAGGAAGTTAAGTAAACATCTCAAAAACGTAACACCCAAAAATGAAGACAACAAAATGATTAAAAGAGAAAATCATAAATCCTCAAAATTTAACTCTGAGAATAGATTATTAAATAATAAAGTGCTTTTTAACAAACAATATCACACAATGTCAACTTTCAATATGAAATTTATGACTGGAGGAAAAAAATAAATTTGATAACAAATCAACATGATTTTCCCAGAAAAAGAGCAACTAATATATGAAGCAATTAAATTCCATGTTTTCACGGCTTTAACTTCCATGTCCAGTGTTTAGTGTCATTTCTTCCATTAGAGCTATCCTTTCATGTGAGGGATAAAGAAGTTAACATTCTCTGGTGATCTTCATTGAGCGACGATGGGAAGAACATTTTCTTTCACCACTTTCTTCTCAAGAACTTCTTCGATTCTATGGAAAATGTCTAACGTGGACATTGGGATTTCCTAACAGAATGCGACAAATATAATATTTTTTTATCTTTATCACGCACCGTGCACCAAACTCATCTATTAATGATCAACTATCAACTATCAACTATCAACTATCAACTATCAACTATCAACTATCAACTATCAACTATCAACTATCAACTATCAACTATCAACTATCAACTATCAATTATCAACTATCAACTATCAATTATCAACTATCAACTATCAACTATCAACCATCAATTATCAACAATCAACAATCAACTATCAACAATCAACAATCAACAATCAACTATCAACCATCAATTATCAACTATCAACTATCAACTATCAACTACCAACTATCAATTATCAACTATCAACTATCAACTATCAAATATCAACTATCAACAATAAACTATCAACTATCAATTATCAACTATCAACCATCAATTATCAACTATCAACTATCAACCATCAATTATCAACTATCAACTATCAATTATCAACTATCAACTATCAACTATCAACTATCAACTATCAATTATCAACTATCAACTATCAACTATCAACTATCAA
>RDPX01000604.1:196641-210651 GCA_003991215.1 Morbakka virulenta | reverse complement strand
TTTTATGCCTCTAAGTGGAAGTCTGATCTTTTGTTAGTAGTAGCATAACTCCCAATGTCTAAAAAAGAAGACGTGTTCTCAACAAAACGAGTGCTTTTTTTTATCTCAAGATCATAACAAAACTTGCATAGTTTTTTAAAGATCCAAAGATTATCAGTCACAGGAGTTTTTATCTTATATTAGTAAAAGAAAATCAGTAGTATAGTAACTGAGGGTTCTGGGGTTTTTTTTAAAAAAGAAATCCAGAATTCCTCAATCGCTATACTACGCCTGTATGCATTGGTACCCACTATAAAAGCATTATATATATATATATATATATATACCCTCTATAAAAACACAATCATACTTTTTTAATGCGATATTGTTTAAAGTACTATTATTGAAAGGAGATTTAAAAGAGTAGTTACCTTATGTCTTTTTATCTTATTGCTCTATTGCGGCATAGAAGTTTTTGGCATGATGAAGTATTGGAATGAGGTAATTACTTGCGCAAGCAAATAATTTGACAGTGAAAGTCTTGTTACAGGGATGAAGAAACCCGTAATGTAAGCGAGCTTGGTGGAAAGAGCTCTTTAGAGCGATGGCTTGCTTTTAACAATTGTATATTAAGATGGATTCATCACATTTTAATAATAGAATAGTTACCTTATAATTAATTTAAATACTAAAACACGAGCTTGTTAAAGCGATCAGTCCATCTTCATATGATGGATCCATCATATTTTATGAAAATAAAATAAATTAGTTGCCTTATGATTTTTTCATCTTATGATTCCTTGTGATTTAGATCTCTTGGCATGACAAAGTATCTGAATGACGTATAAAGACTCTTTGAGGGGATGGGAAAAGACATGACCTAGGTGGGAGGAGCTTTTTTGAAAAGAAAGCGATGGGCATATCTAATTTATTACACTATTAAGAATATTTCTCATTATGATTTCATCTCTACTGATTATACTATTTTTCATATTTGTTTTATATTTGTCATATTTGTTTATAAAACATAGTAATACAAGCACATGGCTTTATGACTTAAATTATAGAATGGTTGACAATAATCAATGATCTTTTATTTATCATCTTATGTTTCTCATCTTATATTTTTATTTAGTTGATTTTGTTATTTCCATAAACATAACTTGTTATTCCATTTTCCTGTATATAAATTTTTAGTACTTTTATTTTGTATTACTACTTTTAGGTTTTCAGAAAAATCACTGATGTCAAGTTTCTGTTTATCATAGCAAAATTCTTGATACACATCATTAGTCTCTATTGCTTATGTTAAACTATCAGTATCAGTGAAACATAATTTATTTTTATTTCCAAATTTGTCTTTGACATAGTTATAATGAAAATCATACATTAGTGCCTTAGATAAATTAAAATACACAGAAGTACATAAGCTGGTCTGTTTTAAGTTAAGCTTTCTTTCATTTTATGTAAAAGAACCAAATTCTCATTAATAATCTTACTACTGATAAAAGCTTGTTTATTAGCAAGTTTTATTAATTTATTTTTATCAGTAACAAGCCTTACATCAACTTTTTTCTTATGATTTTCATAGTCTTTCCAAAAACACTGTTATTCATTAGCTTGAAATCTTTTTCAAAATTGTTTTAAGCATGAGTTCTTTTCTGTGTATTCAAATCAACATATTGTTTAAGCCAAGGAGAATGATTATATTCTAGTACTCTATGAACTTTTAAACCAAGATCTCTATATACAATGCAAGATTTCTATTATGTCAAATATACTTCTTTTTATTGTTTAAAGAAGAAATTAGTTTTGAAACAAAACCTGTTGATATATTATACTTCTCTTACAATATGGAAAGAGCAAATCTTCAGTCACTTTAACCTTTTCAGGTCCTGGAGGATAATCAGTATGAAGATCATGCAAATCTTTTAGACATTTTGAATCAACTTCTAGAAACAATCCTTAATTGTTATCTATACTTCGCTAGATCTATCCTAATCTGTTTTTAGATAACCATTTAAAACCTAAAGTAAACTAAAGCATTGTAGAAAGTTCATACAAACGTATTTTGTATTTTTATATTAATATTGATTGTACATTAATGTATGAACATTTTTTATTAAAAGATANACAATATGGAAAGAGCAAATCTTCAGTCACTTTAACCTTTTCAGGTCCTGGAGGATAATCAGTATGAAGATCATGCAAATCTTTTAGACATTTTGAATCAACTTCTAGAAACAATCCTTAATTGTTATCTATACTTCGCTAGATCTATCCTAATCTGTTTTTAGATAACCATTTAAAACCTAAAGTAAACTAAAGCATTGTAGAAAGTTCATACAAACGTATTTTGTATTTTTATATTAATATTGATTGTACATTAATGTATGAACATTTTTTATTAAAAGATAATTTTGTTTTTCATTTTCTGCTGTCAATGAGGATTTGAAAGAAAAAGGATTGAGAGTAGAGGATGCGATGGACCGTGTAAGGTGGAGGAGGTTGATCCGCTGTGACTACTCCTAAAAGGGAGCAGCCGAAAGTAAAAGAAGAATACCAAGTTAATCTGACATTTAAATTTTCTTTTGAGACATAATTTGGGTATAGTTAATTGTTTTCATAATCAGACACATTACTATTAATCTTATTCTGCTTTTCATTTCGTTGTACTGTTTAACAGTAACTGGAAATTCAAGGTAAACTAAAACCTTAATTTTTTACACATTGTTTAGCAAGTTTTATTAAGGTTCGAAAGTTTCTTTCTTGCAGTTTTTAAATTTTTACCAAGACACCATTAAAAGCATTTATTATCGTCATTTTTCTTATGGATTATAGATTTTTTTAGACAGTTCTTCTGATAGTATAATATATGAGCTTCCTTGTAGAGATTGATATTTAACGATATTCAGATAATGGCTATTAATCTCTTTCACTAAACAACATGAACCTTGAGAAATCCAAACAGCGATTATGTTTAAAAGGTCTTGCTGTGATATTTGCAGTGTGTTTTCCCTTTGTGTTTGATTGATTATTGTTTGTTATTTATTATCAAAATAAGCAGTCTTTTTTATAAGACTGACATCAAAATGTTTACAAAAAGCTGATTTAAAAGTTTCATAAAATTTAATACATTTCTTTGATTCTAGAATATTTGTTACGTGATAATTAAGAGCTAATCTTGCTTCTGTTTGTTACACCAATGGATCTTTCTCAATTCTAGTGCTTATTTCATAATATGTAACACAATCGCTTAATGCATTATTTTTTTCATTTATTTTAGTTCTAGATAATGGAACTGATTTATAATAATTTTTAAATTTAGGTGGTGGAGGAACGATATTATTTTTACATTCCTTACCCATCTGTTTAACACTTTTTCTTTNTATAAATCTTCTTTTCCACGTTTATAGAAAATTCTCCACATTTTGCAGTCATATTTTTTATATTTAGCAATTCATATTTGCCACTCGGTCCTAATTCAGTCAAATAAATATCAATAAAGAGAGGTCTACTTAGTGAGGTATAGAATCCTATTACTTCTAGTTTTATTGATATGTTTCCAAAGGAATCCACAAACGGATCTTCTTTAGTGAAAAAAAATTGAAAACCTGAAAACAATGGAAAGGTAATTTGTCATCATTTTACAATTCATACCATTGAAAATACTTAAATATAGTTGGAAAGCATTTGGCATTAAGAAAAAGTAAAAAATGTGTTTGCACTGGACTGGGTTTATACCAGTGGCTACGGCCATCATAGCTGCATGCTCTTACACTGAGGTATCGACGCTCATCCTTAACCAGATCATTTTTGCAATTTTTGTACCTTTCACTTTAGTGTACCCTTCTTTCAAGAGGTCCCTATCATTAAACATTACACCCAATCACGCAATATTGGACTGAGTCGTCTACAGAAAGTGTCAAACAAGAATACTATAATTATGGGTACCTAAAACTTTACGACAATGGAAAAGACAAGGGGATAACCCAAATGGCTACTTATACCTGTACAAACAACTTTGCACCTCTTCTGGACCAAGAACAAAATGTAAAATCTAGGGGGAAAGACTGTCGGAAAGAGAGTTCTCCTCTACGCAGAACATGAAAATGAACCTCTGATAATGAAAGAATCATTTAAGCTTGATTAAGAGAAACTGGACTAGAGAAAATTGGAGAAAGATAAAATGACACCAACCACTAATTCAAAATGAACGTAGCCAAAACTAACTCAAGTGTAAGGTGTTATTCGTCATGTCATGTCACTAAGGATGGTATTCAAAAGATTACGACAGAGCATTAGAGTAAAGAGCAAGATAGGAGTCGAGAAAGATGGATCCATCTGATCCATTGTGCCAGTGAAGGCTAGGTAGAACACAAAAACTAGGCTATTTCAAAAAATGCAATTATTGCTTTGATAACAGATTTCTAACATAGAAAAGTTAGAATTAAGGAAGACAATCATCATAAGATAAATCATCGCTAAAGTATTCTATATGATGAAAACAAAACAAACCTTATCAGTTAAAAAAGGTAATGAAATTTCGTTTGCAGTATTCGCAGCACACCATGCCATCAATCCATCTATTCTCCTACATATCTTTCAATCTATACATCAGTTTATCTATCCATCTATCTACTTATCTACTTATCTATCTATCTATCTATCTATCTATCTATCTATCTATCTATCCATCTATCTATCTATCTATCCATCTATCTATCTATCTATCCATCCATCTATCCATACATCCATCTATCTACCCATCTTTCTATCTACCCATCTTTCTATCTACCCATCTTTTTATCTACCCATCTTTCTATCTACCCATCTTTCTATCTACCCATCTTTCTATTTATCTATCCATCTATCCATCTATCTATCTATCTATCTATCTATCTATCTATCTAATTGTAACTTTACGTAAATAGCCTTTTATGCCTCTAAGTGGAAGTCTGATCTTTTGTTAGTAGTAGCATAACTCCCAATGTCTAAAAAAGAAGACGTGTTCTCAACAAAACGAGGGCTTTTCATCTCAAGATCATTACAAAACTTGCATAGTTTTTTAAAGATACAAAGATTATCAGTCACAGGAGGTTTTATCTTATATTAGTAAAAGAAAATCAGTAATATAGTAACTGAGGGTTCTGGCTTATTTTTTTAAAAAGAAATCCAGAATTCCTCAATCGCTATACTACGCCTGTATGCATTGGTACCCACTATAAAAGCATTATATATATATATATATATATATATATATATATATATATATATATATATATATATACCCTCTATAAAAACACAATCATACTTTTTTAATGCGATATTGTTTAAAGTACTATTATTGAAAGGAGGTTTAAAAGAGTAGTTACCTTATGTCTTTTTATCTTATTGCTCTATTGCGGCATAGAAGTTTTTGGCATGATGAAGTATTGGAATGAGGTAATTACTTGCGCAAGCAAATAATTTGACAGTGAAAGTCTTGTTACAGGGATGAAGAAACCCGTAATGTAAGCGAGCTTGGTGGAAAGAGCTCTTTAGAGCAATGGCTTGCTTTTAACAATTGTATATTAAGATGGATTCATCACATTTTAATAATAGAATACCTTATAATTAATTATAAGTTACCTTATAATTAATTTAAATCCTAAAACACGAGCTTGTTAAAGCGATCAGTCCATCCTCATATGATGGATCCATCATATTTTATGAAAATAAAATAAAATAGTTGCCTTGTGATTTTTTCATCTTATGATTCCTTGTGTTATTTCATCTAAGTGATAAGAATTTAACTCATAATAACTTAATATACAACCATTACAAATAAGTCTCTCAATATAATAGGGATCAATTCTAGTAACTATTATATGCGTTGCTGGTAAATTACAATAAATACATATCAATGTTTGTATTTCTTGTCTAGATTATTGTTTTCATCAACAATATACTTATCTTCCTCATTATCATTATTCAGTATCAAATCATATTCACTGTTTTTATCATCAGACTGACTTTTATTCTGTTGTTTATTAGTATTAGCATCTTATAAANTTTTAAATGTATCTTATTCATTTTTTATTATGGTTGTATATTTTTTGAAATAACCATCACCATATTGAATAATCAAGTTGTTATATTCTTTATTTATCTTATTATTTTCATCATCAATTTACTTAGCTTCTTCATTAACATTATCTATTATTAAATCATATTCTGAATAACTCTTAATATTTACTATATTAACTGCATTTATTTCATCTAAGTGATAAGAATTTAACTCATAATAACTTAATATACAACCATTACAAATAAGTCTCTCAATATAATAGGGATCAATTCTAGTAACTATTATATGCGTTGCTGGTAAATTACAATAAATACATATCAATGTTTGTATTTCTTGTCTAGATTATTGTTTTCATCAACAATATACTTATCTTCCTCATTATCATTATTCAGTATCAAATCATATTCACTGTTTTTATCATCAGACTGACTTTTATTCTGTTGTTTATTAGTATTAGCATCTTCTAAAATATACCTTAATTGGTCTTCAATCTGTTTCTATTTGATGTAGCAGGTATTACTATGTTACTAAGATTATTTAAATCTCTTATAAGATATTTACTTCTAATCTTCTAAATCACAATACTTCTGTATTTCAATTAGATCATTTTTATTTTCATCAACGTTATTCTTTTATTTTCTAATACACTCTTCCATCCGTAATAGTATAAAACAATATCTATTTTACAACACGTTTATATATTTTTGGACCATCCAATGAAATCCAACTGTTGAATTTATTAGGACAACCTTTCCATTTACCCAATGCTTGTTTATTCTTACAATCTCTCCGAATACCTTTTTCAATTTTAAACACATCTTGTTTGGCTCTTAATAGATCTTGTTCATAGAAACTACCCTGTATCTTATCATCATTGAGATCTTGTTTTATTTATAAGTGACAGGATTACTGCATATGATTTTATCAATCTGGAATATCTCTTCAATCCAATTTGGAGTGAATCCTTTATCAAACGTTTTTTCTTTTAAACCTACATATTCGAACTATACCACCTATTTTAAATGTTGGTTTCTGTTTTAATATTTCCAGATCACCATTATTAAACCAAATGAAGAGATCAAAAACACAATTGATGAAAAACAGAATCACCTAATTTACCAATAACATAGCAATAAAAAAGAACTAAATGAATAACTTAAACCGATACAACAAACAGAAATTGTGCATAAACAAAAACCAAGACAAGATCCAGAATATATCCTAAATAACAAATAAAATATTAGAGAACATGGTTTTAATTCAACATTTGCTAAGATCCCTAAGAGAAATAATATTGCAAAATTTCTCAAATCCCTTGGATTTAAACAGAATAATAGTGATGAGCATGTTGCTTTAGCAGCTAAAAATAATATTGTTATTATATATATAAGTATTTAAAACTGCTTTCTTTTCAAGTTCAAAAGTGCAAATGAAGACCTGGTAAATATCATGATTCTACTTTTGTTGGTGAAAGTGTTAGAAAATACAAACAAAAGCCCAGACAAGCCTATAAAGTTGATAAAAAAGGTAATTGTGATTTCTTCTTAACTATTTGAAATTAATAAATGAGAATTTTGTTGAAGTATATATGGATGACAAAATCATTTGCAAAGACAAAGGAGATCGTAGTCTTGTTGGTAATATATTTATGCATGATAAAGTTTTTAGTTTTTATAAACAGTGAAGGTGGAATATAATACAAAGTCTCAGTATGACGTTGAAATTTTTTTAATATTACCTATTATTTTAGACTTTAATTCCGATGTCCTTTTATACGCTATAATTGGTCTAATGTTTCGCAAATTTTCAACAATGGCTCAAAATATAGCCGTAATAAAGGAACTGAAGGGACAACCATTCCTCTTTATAATAGTTCTTATAGTTTTACTGATTTGAATGATACCATCCAATCAGGTTTGTCAACTGATTGCCATTCAAAATCAAGAAATGCACTATCATCCATTCATACTTATCTTAAAGTGCATATAATCCTCGAAACAAACTACCAAATAGATTTTACTAATAGAGAATTTGTGTCTCTCATTAGTTATGATAAGACAAAGATAACAACATCAATGTATTCAAAAAATCATCCTAATATTACAAGAGATGTGGATGGTATAATGGTTCATACATCTATAGTCAGCAAAACTGTACAGGATGGTACTCATTCAAATGTACTTTATCAACTTAG
This sequence comes from Morbakka virulenta, assembly GCA_003991215.1. Lineage (NCBI taxonomy): Eukaryota > Metazoa > Cnidaria > Cubozoa > Carybdeida > Carukiidae > Morbakka > Morbakka virulenta. The sequence continues at coordinate 202,408 of RDPX01000604.1, read as the reverse complement.
TGCAGATAATTTACCTTTAACATATCCGTTCCATAAAAATCCTAGACATCTTTTATTCAACAAATTATACACAAATCGTGTAAGAGATCTTAGAATGCATATTACTGATGACACCAACCAACCTGATGATATAAATGGTCTCCCTGTAAGTCTACACTTTTGATTAGAAAAGGTAATTAATATAGTATTATTATATATATAAGAAGATTAGGACAAATAACAAATCAAGTTACTGGTGAACCATATTGGTATGATATCGATACTGATGATCAAATTGATTCTGAATCAAAGGAACATAAAAAAGTTGATGGGATTATGAATAGTTTAGCACAAGTGGGAGAGAAAGTTGCTTCAGCTCTAAAAAGCAAGACTGCTAAAAAATTAGTTTCTAAAGCAGCTTCTAATACAACTGAAGAAGCTGTCAGTAAAGTTGGATCGAAAATGGAAGATGTTGTAGCATTGACAATAAGTTTAATAAATTAACACAAGAGAAGAAATCAACTTAAAATAATAAGGGTGATAAAATAGTTGACCTTCTTAAACTCTATTTATACTATAACAAAAAACCCTACACCAAGTAATCAAAGAAACAAAGTACTTTTAATTGACATAATATATGACATTTCGATGTTCAAACCATCTTCAAAGATATGAATATTTCAGATACGAATTAACAACTCCGGTTTTTCATAGGTAGCAAATTTAAACAAAAAATAAAGCAGGTTATAAAATTGATATAGATTTAACAAATCAATCAGGAGCTCTTGATTGGTACAATCCTTTTCTTGAAACTAATTTTAACATAGATATGATGGAACTGGTAATAATNATTATGAATAGTTTAGCACAAGTGGGAGAGAAAGTTGCTTCAGCTCTAAAAAGCAGGACTGCTAAAAAATTAGTTTCTAAAGCAGCTTCTAATACAACTGAAGAAGCTGTCAGTAAAGTTGGATCGAAAATGGAAGATGTTGTAGCATTGACAATAAGTTTAATAAATTAACACAAGAGAAGAAATCAACTTAAAATAATAAGGGTGATAAAATAGTTGACCTTCTTAAACTCTATTTATACTATAACAAAAAACCCTACACCAAGTAATCAAAGAAACAAAGTACTTTCAATTGACATAATATATGACATTTCGATGTTCAAACCATCTTGAAAGATATGAATATTTCAGATACGAATTAACAACTCCGGTTTTTCATAGGTAGCAAATTTAAACAAAAAATAAAGCAGGTTATAAAATTGATATAGATTTAACAAATCAATCAGGAGCTCTTGATTGGTACAATCCTTTTCTTGAAACTAATTTTAACATAGATATGATGGAACTGGTAATTATAGTGTAGCTGGTAATATTAGTGCTATAAATGGTAGTTATGGAATAACTAAATAAATTAATAGTAAATACAATGGTTAAAGAGGTTTAGATATGAATGATTGTAATCACATTGTAAATTTTACAAATTTGGCACAATATTCAGGGAACTACACTAAATCTATGTTGGTTCTCAATATCATTATCTTGATACATGTGTCTTCAGTAACATACAAGAATATACAAGAATAATGGTTAAAGAGGTTTAGATATGAATGATTGTAATCACATTGTAAATTTTACAAATTTGGCACAATATTTAAGGAACTACACTAAATCTATGTTGGTTCTCAATACCATTATCTTGATACATGTGTCTTCAGTAACATACAAGAATATACATCACTAACCGGAGCAGCTCCTGATGATATTAGTAGGAATGTTAATTGCAATGCTGGTCATTATAAAAGAACAATTACTAACATATCCTTTTGATAACACCCAGAATGTTATGTTAGTATTAAATAGATAAGGATTTTTCTGTCAGGCAGAACAACAAAGTCTACCAAATGGAAAAATAATTAATGAAATCCAAGTACTAAATAATAATTATGTTATCTTTTGTGATTGAACTGTAACTAAGAAAGGTAGATTTACTCTTAGTAGAATGGTAATATACGTTCCAAGACTATAATTCAATCTGATTTATGAGACAAAAAATCTATCAACATTTTTAGAAAATCATAGTTAGTCATATCTGAATGAATTTATTGTTACTTTTGATAGTACAACTACAAGACAAGAAACATTCAAAAGAATATGTAGTATTCAAAATCTAGATATGTTTTTTCTATTTGCACGTAATTCAGATAAATTGAATAATCAGTTCTATAACATGTTTGTTTATAATACTTTTAACATTGATGGTAATGGAATAAAAATTTCATTAGCAGAACTTGATATAAAAGGAGGTGTGTTTTATCCTGTTGAAAGAATGGAACCAGATAAAGAAGTGAATAAAACTTACAGGACATTATCAAAATATTAACCTGGTCTTTTACAATATCAATCAGATTCGTATATTAGTTTTGATGATTGTACGGCTATGTATTGACATTCCATTGCTTGATGAAGCTCTTGGAGGGGGGCTCCAAAATCAAAATATGGTAAAGGCCTTCGAAATAGAAGATTAAAAACAGCTGCTGGATGGAAGAGCTATTTTTGAAGCAAGCTCCAAAAATTGCTTTTCCCGCTATGGGCGCATCAGCTCCCATCCTCTCGACTTATTTTTGGACGTCAAATTTTCTTGTTTAAGCAAGTGAATTATGACGCCCATATACTTCGTCGTGCCGGAGCTTCCAGCTTGCAAGAAACTAGAGTGTCTGTTATAATTATGTTTTTATAGTGGTATATAAAATTGCTTTTACAGGGGATACCATTAAATATGAAACAGTTTTATTATTTAAGTATGGGAATCCATCTTATTTGTAAATAGTGTAATAGTAAGTCATTGCTTTTAAATAGCTCTTTCAGGCTATTTCGAAATTCTTCCCAACAAGCTAGCTCAGCATAATGGGTTTTTCATAAACGTTTTAAAGTGATTGAGGGTTTTTGAACCCTTTTTGAAAATATGAAATTTTAAATATTTTTAATTAATATACCACGTACGGAATAGTCAAAAAGGCAAGCCATTCACTCTTACTTAGATTTAAAGAGCTATGTAAGAGCTCTTTTTCCCTTCGACTCGCCTTCCTTAACAGGGTTTTCCACACCAAGTGGAACCTTTAAAAATCAAATTGATAGTGTCTATTTAACCGGGAGCCCGGCAAAATAAAGGAGAACCTATTTTGCCGTCCTATGTAGAAGTAAAATTTCATTGGTCGATCTGTTTAAGTCACGTGACCGACTCGTTCTCCTTGTTTTTGGAGCTTGAAAAGGTGATAAAAAAAAATTTGAGGAAACACAGAAAGTGAGTTACTGGAAGAGAGACAGTAGGAGTTTCCAGGCTGGCAGAAAAAAGTCCTCGAAAAGCCAGATCCAACTGGAAAGTTGATTTATTATGAGCTGAAGTACAGCCGTGTAAAAGGCGGTCGAAAACACAAGAGCACCTCCAAAAGTGCACGTCCCAACCAGACGTAAGTACCGATTTACTGTTTTTGTCAATTTGTCAAGTTCCTGAACTTTCCTTTCCAATTTCCAATTTCCTGAGTTATTTAGTGGCCTTTTGTTGTATTGCTTTTGAAAGTGTCGTTTTTAAAAGTTGTGCATTTTTTTCCAGAACATTTCGTGATGACTGCAGGTCCTCTGTAAAAGTCAGGTTTAGGGATGCCAAGCTGGTGGTGGCACATGTGGACACTAAGCATGGTCATGCAGTCAGTGAGGTAAATTTAACATTAACTCCATGCATCAGATTGCATCTTTCTTTTGCAGGGAGGATCTAAAGCACTCGCCATTCACCCGATGCAGCTAAAATTGGCACTGGGCGAGCACAGATCTCATATTTACTCAGCCAAGTATGGTGATAGCTTTTAAGAAGAAAGTCAAAACTTTCGTGCGACCAGAAAAATTGGATTACCAGATTCCACGTAACTGGCAACCCAAATGCTACTGAAACCTGGTGCTGTTGATCCTCTCTCGTTTTTAGCATTAATTGGTCAATCCTGCAAAATTTATTACTCATCCTCGTGATTATTCAAACTACCTATGTTTAGTTTTGAAGTGATTACATGTTTATGTTGTTTTTGTAGTTCCCAGTAAATTTGGAAACTACTTTAGGATAGGAAAATAGGGAAGGCCTGTCACGTTGTCTGTCCGTCTGTCTCTCTCTGTGTCTATTGCAAGCTGTAGCGCTAGAACCACTGGGCCGATTTCAACCAAACTTGGCACAAATAATAAGGTCGCTATGGACACGTACCATGAGCTATCGGTTTGTGAAAAGGTAAAGTTCAGAAGTGCCTATTTTTCGTTGACTCCGGAGCAAAAGGACAGAAGTAATTATTATTGTCATTATCACTATTGTACTCCTTTTCTATTTACACGATTGTTTTCTATCACAGTATTAGTTATAGTAATTTCGCATATATGATTTTCCTATATACATGTTTTATCTTTTTCGATACTCTAATAATTTCATATTTTATGTCAAGGTTAAGTGTAGGCGTTTCCATCTATACTTGTTAAAAAAAATTATTCAAGTTCAAACATCATTTAGTGATAAAACACCGTAACTAATGCTTTTCTCTTTCCCTTTCTTTATCCTTGCAGTTTTGCTCCAGTGGTTTGTGGGCAGACAAAAAACAGAGCCTGCCATGACAGCCTCCATGTTGAGGCCACTTGACCTTCTATAAGCGAAGGACGTTTCGTCAGCATGTCCAGATAAGAACATTGATATTTCACGAGTGCTAACGTACTTTACGAAGAATGCGTGGCAGAAGGTGCAGACCGTTTTAGAAAAAGTAACAGACAGGGGCTGGCTGTACCGGACATACGATACTGACCTTCAAGGCAGTCAGTTAGGTTGTGACAGCTGCTTGGAGTGTTTCCACTTTTGGTGTGCAGACATAACAAAATCTCCTCGCAGCAAGGTGTGATTTTGTTGTACCTGTATCATCAACGCCTAACCCGTCAGCCGTTGTTTTATTATGTCACTCTGCCTATTTTTATTAGTTTTTAGTGTAATATTACTTTCACAATATGAACTCTTTTTATGAAAAAGAAAAAGTGTTAGTCAATTGATGTATTCATTCTATTACAATTCCATTGACTCTGTTCTTTGAGTGCATATGTGCACGCATTTATTATGTATTCTTTTGCTGTACTAGGTGGCTGACACTGGCAGAACTCAGCCCATTAAAAAAGCATAATAAATAAATCCTCAACGTTTCATATTTGTTAGATTTTTGCGGTATGAGTAATCTACCCTGGAAAAGAAAATCAGTACTTCGGAGTTGATTTTTATCCTGCAAGATTTGCCAAGACGTCTGAAATGTTCAGTTTTTCTTTAGTGCACTAGTAAATTGTCATGAATAAATTCAGTGTCACTGCGGAGGTCCTCCCTGCGTAAAGCCCCAAGGTTTGGGCAGCTTGTAAGCCAGGTTTCTCTATGTTTAAAATCGTTGTCGCCCATCCATTGTTGTAAGCAGATATCCTACGCCAATGGTGTCCAGATGTATGTCCAGATACACCTGTATAAATTTCTTTTGTGTGCATGTTGAAGAGATCTGTGTTCTGTATTCACAAAAGTGGTCATGTTCATATTTCATTGGCACATGTACATAATGATCTTCATTTATGTCTTTATTTTCACATTTCCATTGACTGGTATTCTTTTAGCCAGGTGATTTTCTTTTTATTCTTTTTATTTGCCTGTGATTTCTTTGTGGAAATCTATTTCATTTCTTGATGGTCTTGTCAGATGTAATAAATAATTACAATGAATCTATCCAC
>RDPX01000604.1:184792-196494 GCA_003991215.1 Morbakka virulenta | reverse complement strand
ATTTGAAAAGGTCCCAGAAACCTCAATTGTAACAATACTACAAAAAAAGACTAACATGTAATGATTGAAAATCAGTTTATGAAGAATTAAATAATTTTCACTTAGACGAAATTAATTTAGTAGATATTGTAAAAATTGAATAATTGAAAGTCATAAAATGTGTTTTCAAAAAAATTAAGGTAATACATTATTATAATATATCTAACAAGGAGTAGATCAATTTTGATATAGTATAGTGTTTGTATTGCTGTTTTAATAATAACCAAAATTAAATCATATTTCTGGCTATTCTATTTATTGTTTTACTCTATTTTTTTCATTTGTTAAAAATTTTGCTTTTTTATCACCAAGATAAGATAATTTTATAGTTTCTGGGCACAAACCTTTTTTGCAACATACTCAGATTTGTAATAACACCCATTGTTTTTGCTTTTTTGCAGTTTTATATCCAATATTATAATTTGTAGATATCATTTTTACCTGCCCAGCCTTTATTCCTTTATGCTGTTGTATGCTATATAAGCTATTAGAATAAGATTTTTAATTAGTACTTAAATTTATGGCTTTGAAAAATTTACTATTCTGATAATCCCTTTTAATAAAACTATAATATATTTCTTTTGCACTCTTTTTTACAATTATATTGTTGTGTAACAATCTGTAAATTACATTTAAGATTATCCTCTCTTGGATTATTAATATGATCTATGACTTTTCCATCTTGAATAAGTCTATTAAATCACTTCCATACCAATCTATGAATAAAATCTGCTTTTTGATTTTTAATACCGTGTTTTCTAACTGAACATCATCTTGTTTTTCATTCCCTATCAAAGGAATTTTCTTAGCAATATGAATAAGGTAACCTTCATTACCCCTAGCAAACAGATTAAATTCAGGATGAATTTTGAATTCGTAATTATTAATTGAAATTTTATTCATAATAAAAAAATATCTGTTTGTCTTTATAATTTGTGATAGTGCTTTAAAGGAGTATTACTTTATTATAGTATGAATAAAATATTAAAAAGATTAAATAATGAAAAACAAAATATTGATAAAATGTCTAATAATCAAAACAAAAGAAACAAAACTTTAGTTTATAAATTATATTACAAACCATCAGAATTTATCATGATATGCGGATTTTTTCCTAATTACAGAAAATCATTAGTATGCAGTGATTGCACAAAAAATATGATAATTTATTAAATTTTCAGTAACATGAAATTGATTTAGTTGATATTGTAAAAATTAACAGTGAGTATGATTTAGATGAATTTTCTATATAGAATGTGATTTAATAATGGATAATATTAATGAGAAAAATAAGTATAATTTTGATGAAATAATAAGATTGATAAAAAATACAACGTGATCACTCAATGTGGTGATTACTGTAAAAAAATGTAATCATAATGCAGTAATGAATAGGATACGTTTAGAAAATTAACAAAGGATAAATTATATTACTTGATATGTTATTGAAAAAAATAACTAGTGCCAGCACATAGAAAAAGTGTTAAATAGATGGTTAAGAAATATGAAAATAATATCATTCCTCTATCACCTGAATTTAGAGATGATTACAAACCAGTTCAATTACCTTGAACCAAAATGACTAAAACAAATCAAGCTTGAAGCTATTGTGTTACATCTTATAAAATAAGCATTAGAAATGTTAAAAATCCCTTAATACATTTAAAGAAACTTGATCAACTCTTAATACATTACTAATATACTAGAATCAAAGAAAGGTATTAAATTTTATAGAATTTTAAATGTAACTTTTTGTAAATATTTTGATGTCAGTCTTATAAAAATGACTGCTTATTTTGATAATAAATAACAAACAATAATCAATCAAACAGAAATAGAACATATACTGCAGATTTCACAGCAAGATATTTTAAACAAGATATTTTTCAAGGTTCATGTTGGTCTATTGAAGAGATAAATAGCCATCATCTGCATATTGTTAAATATCAATCTCTACAAGGAAGCACATATTTTATATTACTACAATAACTGTCTAATAAAAAATATATAATCAACATGAAAAATAAGATTAATAGATGTTTTTTATGGTGGCATATTAGATATTTAATTCCACACAAAATATGCTCAAAAAATTTAAAATATTGACAACAAAAACTAAATTCAGAAACAAAATAATGTTAGGATTAATGTTTTTAGTTATGAACAAGTATTTCTAATTCATGTCTCAAAAGAAAAATTAAAATATGGGATGAACTTGTTATTAATAACAGAAGACGAAAAACAACACTGTGTTTTGATAAAAATTTCTAATAATTAATGTACAGTCAAACTAATAAAAAAAACATTTCTGCATGTATTATTTTCAGTGTTTTAGTTCTGAGAGAGTATTAGCAGATCATAGAGGAAGTTTTATTAAGATTAATGGAGCACAAGCTATAAATTTAATAATTATAGCAAACAATTACAAGTATCACTTGTTATTTATGCACATTTTGAAGCTATTACTGAGAAACTACAATGGTGTCAACCTAATAATGATGAACCATATACTGAAGCATATCAAAAGCATATAGATTGTTCATATGATTGTAAAGTAGTATGTTGTTATGATGATAAATATAGAAATGTAACTCAAAGTTATGGAGGTGAAAAAGCTATTTATCAGTTCATGAAAAAAATGCATGAAGAAGTTAAGGATTCAAAGTATGTTCTTAAGAACAAATGTAATAAACCTTTGAAAGAGACTGAAAAAAGTGAAGAAAACCTTCAAAAAGCAAGAAAGAAGACTTTTCATCGACTCGTCCAGCAGAAGTCTTAACACAGTTCTCCTTGATCATGGAAATTAATACTCTTGGATTCCAATTGGTCATTCTGTGCAAATGAAAGGAATTTACGACAACATGGATTAGTTGCTGCCTGCTCTGATTTACCATTGCCATGGTTGGTTGACTACAGGTTGGCTACACAAAGTATCTATGCTTTCTGTGTTTATGGTACAGTCGGATGGATGATCAAAATTATATCAGACAAAAATGGGAGCCAAGACAAGGTTTGGAGCCTGGTTCGCACAATGTTCAGTCTCGTCCTCTTGTTGAAGCAAATAAGATATTACTTCCACCCTTACATATCAAACTGGTTCTTATCAAGAACTTTGTAAAGGCAATGGACAGGGAAGGTAGAGGGTTTACTTTTTTTTGGCAGAAGTTTCCTCGGATAAGCTTTGAAAACCTTCACGCTGGCATTTTTTATTGGCCTCAGATACCGGAACTCATGATGAACTCAATGTTTGATGATGCACTGAGTGCAGCTGAGCTGTATGCTTAGCTGCCGTTTATAGCAGTAATAAGCGAGAAAGAGGTAGAGCGTTTCTATCAGGACATTTGTGTCATGGAAGAATGCTACCAAGGCCGGTGAGATTTTTGTGGACTATTGTTGGTGTTTGAAACGAGACGTGGTGGCAACTTAGCACGAGACGTGGTGGCAACTTAGCACAAGAAGTAGTCACTTAAGAGGTCCTTCACCCATGACTAGCTTTTTTGTAATGTATAATTTGTATTTTCTGAAGTTTGTTAAATAAAATACATGCTTTTTGTGAAGTACTTAATTCAAAATTTGAGGTAATAAATAGCACTAAAGGGCGATAATAACAAATATTTTACAGCCTCGTATCTCAAAAACTTGACCAGATTGGACAAAATGAGATTGATTTTTGTATTTTCCATAGGAAACTACCCAAGAATTACCTATCTTATACTTGACCTTTAAAATTGTTTAGGCTAGCCATAAAAATCAAAGGAACCCTGTGATGTTATAACACATGGAATCTAATCTGCTCTTATGATTTGACTTAACATGAATTGTTTTATATACAATATCATAAAATTGTACTACCAACCTTACTTGAAAAATTTACTACAAACGTGATTGATACTAATTGTCAACGAGTCTATGATTTAAGTCATAAAACCATAACATATGCTTCTATTTGGTTAATATACTTCTGTTTGATTAACACAATTGTTATCATTTTTAGGAGCAAAAGATTAATTATTTTTCAACCTGTACTCTTATAAGAAAACAAATATGAAAAATTATATGATAAATAGAGATGAAACCATTATGAGAAAAGATATTTGAACGGCATAATTACCTGCTTACGCAAGTAGTTATACCATTCACATACTTCGTCATGCCGAGAGCTCTAAATCACAAGGAACCGTAAGATGAAAAAATCATAAGACAACTAATCTATTATTAAAATATGATGCATCCATCTCATTATACAATTACTTAAAGCAAGCCACAGCTCAAAAGGGCTCTTTAGAGCACTTACCACCAAGCTCGCTTGCATTACGGACTTTTTTATCCCCGTGACGAGTCATTGACTATCAAATTACTTGTACATACGTGCACAAGTAATTTTCCAATTCAAATGCTTGTGAATGGTATAACTACTTACGTAAGCAGGTAATTATGCCGTTCAAATATCTTTTCTCATAATGGTTTCATCTCTATTAATCATATAATTTTTCATATTTGCTTTCTTATAAGAGTACAGGTTGAAAAAAAAAATGGCGTAGCGAGTGACGAAGCTCCTGTTCACTGAAATCTAAAAAATTGAAGTAAATAATTAGTCTAAAGATTCACAGAACAGTCCTACAATATGATGAAGACACTAAATTTAGCAACGTTTAATGTTCGTGGGCTGACTAAAGAACTTAAACAAGAATATTTAGCAGCAGATATATCTAAATATCGAGTCGATGTATGTTGTTTACAAGAGACAAAAATAAAAAATGGTCTGGATAGAAATGTAAAAGGTTGCAGGCTGATTTGTTTAAAATCTGACAGCAAACACTATGGAAACGGATTTATTATATCGGATACTTGGAAAGACCACATACATAAGTACTGGAGGGTAAATGACAGGATTTCTGTATTACAGCTACAAATGAATGATAAAAACAGAAAAGCAATTTTGATAAACATTATTAACGTATATGCTCCGCATACGCAGAGAGTAAAAGACGATTCGACAGAAATTGATGAACTCTATGATATACTAAATGATTTATTTTTGACTTTTAAGAACATGACAGGGAGTTACACTGTTATAGCCGGGGATTTCAATGCAAAAATTGGAAGACAACTACCAGGCGAAAGAAGTATTGGACAGTATTCGAGAGGGCGAAGGAATGCAAGTGGTCAGGCACTTCTTGACTTTTGTGACTCACATGATCTGATAATTGGTAATAGTTGCTTCCAGCATCCAGCAAGGCATCAAACTACGTGGCAGAATATAAGAAAGGATAAGGAAACAAATACATTAGTAACAATTTATAACCAAATTGACTATGTAATAATACCTCGAAATAAAAAACACTTACTAACTGATGCAAGATCATATTCTGGAACAAAAGTGGACAGTGACCATAGAATAGTAGTATGCCGTTCAGATATTCAATTGTACAGATTTTACAAGAAGGTAAAGAAGAGAACAGATATTAGATATGACACAAGGCGTTTAGTGAATGATGAGGATACAAGGGAAGCTTATAAGAGTGTGTTAAAAGAAAAGATGATAGAAAAGGAAGTAAAATGGGATGAAATGAAAAATGCAATTATTGAAACTGCTGATGAGGTTTTAGGAAAATTCAAAAATGAGAAGAATGTTAAACACTACAATGCTAACATTGATTATCTATCGGAAATGAGCAAGAACTTACGCATACAAATACAAAATTGTGGTAACACTGAACATTACCTAAAAATGAAAAAAGAAAGAAATAAAATTACAAAGTTAATTCAAAGAGAGGTAAAGAAAACACGCGAAAAGCAAATTGATAAAATAGTAGATGTTATTTCTGAAACAAAAGATGATTGTAGAATGTTCGAGGCTGTACGTACACTGCATCAAGATAAGAGCGAGAATTTATTTATATATGACAAAAATAAGAGAAAAATAACAAATAGTAGAGAAATTCATGAAACTGTTAAAAACTATTATCATTCAAAGTTCTATGATCCAAATCAACAGAGTATTGTTAAGATAAAAGAAGGTGATATGAATAAACCACTAAATAATCCAATAAGCAGCAAAGAAGTAAGGTTATGTATTCAAAAGATGAAAAACAATAAAGCAGCAGGACATGACAATATCACAGTAGAAATGGTTAAATATGCAGATTTAGATGAAGAAGTGGCAATGGTATTAAACAAAGTAGTTGAGGGTAGCGAAAATTTTAACATTAGTAAGTCTCTCCTGAAATACATTCCAAAACCTGGGAAGGAGAGAGGACCTGTTGAAAATCTCAGGCCGATAAATTTATTACCAACGTTAAGGAAGATTTTATCCAATGTAACACTCCAGAGGATTAAAGGAAAAGTAGATGTTTATTTGTCTGACTCACAAAGTGCATACCGCCAAGGCAGGAGTACTACTGATATTGTGTGGGCATATAGATGGATATGTGCAGCTGCTCAGAAATATGTAGGTACACAGATTCTAGTTACTGGAATAGACATGTCGTCAGCTTTTGACACTATTAATAGATGTGAACTTTTGAAAGAACTAGAGAAATTTTTAGATGACGATGAAATCAGATTGTGCAGAGCACTTCTTAGTGAAACAACGATTGCTATTAAGGATGAAATAAATGATAAGGATGATGTTTTTGAAAGTAATATTGGTTCTCCTCAAGGGGATGGTATAAGTGGAACATTTTTCAATGTTTATTTGGAGAAAGAATTAAGGAAAGTTAGGTATTTTATAAACACTAACACACTAAACTATGATCATTATTACATTAAATATTCATCTCTACCTAGTGAACTTGTTTACGCTGATGACACTGATTTCATGACTGAAAGTGAATATAAATGCAAATTAGTCACTGATAATGTTGAAAATATACTAGGGCAAGGTAATCTGAAAGTAAACCCAGATAAAACTGAGCAAACTATCATAGAAAGAGGGGATAAATTATCAGAAAAGTGGAGAGGAGTCAAGAAGCTTGGTAGTTTGTTAGGTGACTCTGAGGACATGACAAGAAGGAAATCTTTGGCTACTGCAGCTTTTAATAAAATGAACAAAATTTGGATTAGAAATGGTAAATTACATATCAAGAAGCGTTTAAAATTATATAATGTGCTAGTCAAACCTGTATTAACGTATAACTCTGGTACCTGGGGAATGACAAAGAAGGAGGAGGATTCAATGAATGCATTCCATAGAAAGCAATTAAGAAAAATTTGGAGACATAATTGGAGACACAGAGTGTCGAATGCTGCGTTATATGAAATGAGTGATGCAATACCAATAAGTAATGAAATCAAGAAAGCCAGATGGAAAATACTTGGACATGTTTTACGGTTGAATGAAAATACACCAGCTCAACAAAGTATGAAATTTTATTTTGAAAATGTTGACAACAGAAAGAAGTTTAGAGGTAGGCCAAGAAGTACTCTCCATGTGGTGATAGAGAAGGATATTAAAATTGCTAATGAATTGAATCCTGAGCTTATGAATGTTAAAACCTTGAACTGTGTACATGACCTCGAATGTCTGAAAATGTTAGCTCAGGATAGAAATAGGTGAAAGGAAATTGTAGGACTTGTCTGTGAATCTGGGTAAAGCGAAGAGCCGTGGATTGATCTATTAGCTCAATCCACCTCACTCTAAGCTGGACACCCCTTATATATATATAAATGCTTCATCATGTCAAAAACCCTATGCCACCATGGAGTAATAAGGTAAAAAAAGGTAATTATTCTTTTAAAACCCTTATATATAATAAGACGATAAATACAATACTCATTAAGAAAGTGTAGAACAACTTATTAACCCTATTTTTATAGGGGTATATATGTATATATATATATATATATATATATTGCTTTTATAGTGGGTACCAAAACATACACACGTAGTACAGCCATTGAGGGATTCTTGATTATTTTTTTTTAAATTTTAAAAAAACTAAACCAGAACCCTCTGTTACTCTTCTTCGTCTTTATCGTTTGGCTACTCCCAGTAAGGGGTCGCCACTGCGGATCATATGCCTCCATTTTATGCGGTAGTTAGCATCTTCCCTTCTCACTCCCATCCCCTCCATGTCCTCTTTTATTACATCCATGTAGCATCTCCTTGGTCTTTCTCTCTTCCTCCTTCCTGGAAGACTCATGTCTAACATTCTCCTCCCGATATAGTTCTCTTCCCTTCTGATCAGTTGCCCATAACAACTGTCTTGCCTCCCTTTTCTTCTGGCTCAATCTCCTAACATGTTCTTTACATCTGATGTATTCATTTCTGATTTTATCCAGGCGTGTGTCTCCAAATGCCCATCTCAGTATTTTCAATTCTGCCACCTCCAACTCTGCTTCACGTTTCTTTGTTGTCGCTACTGACTCAAGCCCATGCAGTAAAGCTGGCCGCACTACCGTCGTATATATTTTTACCTTCACTTTTTGTGGTAGCTTTCTGTCACGTAGTATGCCTCTTACCTTTCTGCATCCACCCCAACCTGCTTGTATTCTCTTTTAAACTTGTATATAGCATCCTAGATTGCACTGTACTGTTGATCCCAGGTATTTGAAGTCTTCTGCCTTCGTTACATCTGATCCTTGTATGCTTAATTTACTATCCTCTCTTCCATTCAAGACCAGGTATTCTGTTTTTGCTCAGCTTATTTTCATTCCCCTTTTCTCCAGGGCATCTCTCCATTTTTCAGTTCTTCTTCAGCCTCATTTATTGTCTTACTGCACAACACAATGTCGTCGGCAAACAGCATTGTCCATGCTGCTTCTCTCTTGGTGTTTAACCGTGACTCGGTCCATAACTATAGCGAATAGGAAGGGACTTAAGGCTGATCCTTGATGGAGTCCAACCCTGACTTGAAACCAGTCAGTCATCCCTGCAGCACTTCTTATGGCGGTCTCACTGTCCCTGTACATGTCTTTTACTAGCCTTACAAACTTTTATGCTACCCCGGATGTTCTCATGCAATACCACAATTCTTCCCTTGGCACCCTTTCATACACTTTTTCTAAATCTATAAATACACAATGTAATTCCTTAGCAATCCTCGGTGCTTCTCCATTACAATGCGCAAAACAAATATTGCGTCCATTGTGCTCTTTCCTGGCATGAATGCGTTCCTGACTAATATCTACCTCTTGTCTGACCATTGCATCCAAAACCCTCTCCAACAACTTCATGGTGTGGCTCACTAACTTGATGCCCCTGCAGTTGCTACACTCTTGTTCATCTCCTTTGTTCTTGCAGACAGAGATCAAAACACTCCTTTTCCATTCATTCGGTATCTCTTTACATTCCAGGATTCTGTTAGAAAGCTTCGTGAGCATCTCGGTATCTAAGTCCCAAAGGCACTTTCATGCTTTGATAGGTATATTGTTTGGGGCTACAATTCTGGCTTTCTCGGGGTTCTCAGTATTCATAAGCATTTCAAAAGAGTAAAACCTTTCTCTCTCTCCTGTTAAAAGCCTTCCAAAAGTCATCTTTGATTACTCTAACATGCTGGGTATCTTTTGATGCCTTGTCCCTTTGTTTTGCAATACGGAATAAATCCTTTTCACCCTCCTTTGTTTGTAGTCTGTCGTAAAGACCTCTGCAGGCCTCTTTCTTTGCCTTGGCTACCTCTTGCTTTGTTTTCTTACGTCTAGTCGCATACTATCTTTTGTCCACCTCTTGACCTATTCTGTCGAACAACTTCTTCGCCCTCTTCTAGTTTTGAATACTTCCCTGTACT
Organism: Morbakka virulenta; assembly: GCA_003991215.1. Lineage (NCBI taxonomy): Eukaryota > Metazoa > Cnidaria > Cubozoa > Carybdeida > Carukiidae > Morbakka > Morbakka virulenta. Next base: position 186,727 of record RDPX01000604.1, on the reverse strand, counting down.
GCATCATTCCACCACCATGTTTCCTTGTCCGGCTTCGACAGCTTGATGTTACACCCAGGACTGGCTTGGCTGCTTCTCTAATTCTCTCAGTAAACTCAGACCACCTTTCAAGGACATCTGTGGTTGAACTCCGCGGCTCTAGCAACTCCAGGTTGAAATTTCTCGTACAATCGGCTTCTCTCAGCTTCCACCACATTATTTTTGTTTCAAGTTTCCTTTTCTTTTTCCTCTTGCTCTTGATCCTTAACTTGCATACTACCAGCTTATGCTGTGCAGCAACACACTGTCCTCCCAGTACATAGCAGTCAATTACTTCGTCCAGGTGCCTTCTTTTGTAAGCTAGGTAGCTAACTTGGGTACTTCTTCTATCACTTTTATAGGTGATGCCCTGGTCCTCTTTCATCTTGAAGTATGTGTTTAACACTGCCTTCTCTACTCTCTTTACGTCCACTAAAACCTGACCTTCTTCGTTTCTTCTTCTATGGCCATATCTTCCCATCACCTTTTCATTTCCTCTGTTCCTTTCTCCAACGTATCCATTGAAATCTGCTCCAATCACGCTTCTCTCTCCTATAGATAACCTTATGCATATCGTGTCTACGTCTCTTCAAAATTTGTCTTTATCTTCCTGCATTCAACCCGTCTGTGGTCCATATGCAGTAATCACAGTCAGTATTGTGCCCTCTACATCTAATTTCAAGCTCATCACTCTGTCAGGGATTCTCTCTACTCCAAACACACTTTCTGTATAGCAAGGTCCCAACACAGTTCCTACTCTATTTCTTTTGTTATCCTCTCCATGGAATATTAGCTTATATGCATTATCAAATTGCCTGGACTTGTTTCCTATCCACCTGGTTTTTTATTCGCATAATATATCAATGTGTCTTCTCCCCATCATATCTACAATTTCCTGTCCTTTTCCATTCATCGTTTCCACATTTAGTGTAGCAACCCTCAATGTCGTTTGCCTAGCTTTGTCCTTTACACGCTTTTCTCTCCTTTTCTAGCCTCCTCTTCTTTTACTTCCTTTTCGTCGTTGTTCAGCAGCAGTACACTTTCCGTCACCAATCTGCTGGTCAGTGGTGCTAACGGTCGTTGATAACCTGGGCCTCGACCGATCCAGTATGGATTGATGACTTATGATCCTTATAACTTAAAGTTTGGCAGGTTCTTCCACAGCCGCATGCCCTTGCTGACGCCAATCACAGTTTTAAGCGGTGTGCCTAGCCTTTGATAATCCAATACCTACTCACAAGCCAGTAGAGGATTTTTAACCCGTTCCTGGATGAACAATTTGGTGAGTGTCGGGACGTGTTCACACGCCGGTGGGCCCTGCACACTACACTTAATGGGGAGCTCATCCTCCAGTAACAGAAAATCGGGCTGCTACTCCCTAGTCAGAGCCTCTTTGATTCAGAGGTCACTAGACTTCTTATCCAGAGTACACCACGAGGAGGTGAAGCTGAATTGGTCGCAGAGTAGGTCACAGGCAAGCCACTTGGTTTCACCTTTCACCTGAAGGTTGGGTTACCACAGATACAGTCATAAACTGGACTGTGCACTCTAAGCCCCTTACGGCCCAGAGCCCTCTGTTACTATACTACTAAAATCTCTAAGCAGACCCTGAATTTAGCTTAATAGATTTTCTTTTTCATTTTCAATTATTTGGGATCCAACAGTTATTGTTTAAATGTTTCAAAAATTATACCCAAAGAAGGTGATCATGAAGAAGCTGGTTGGAATGTAGGTTGCAAACATCTTGCTTACTTGAAAAAGACCATGTGAATTGAAACGTCCAGTTTCCTCAGATTTTACAAACAGAACCTAAAGATGCTAGGGAAGAGAGTATTTACCTACTAAAAGTAAATTTGGGAAAATAACTCTTTTATTCTTCTAATTGTCTTTAATCGATTAATTAATTAATCAATTAAT
>RDPX01000604.1:150653-182205 GCA_003991215.1 Morbakka virulenta | reverse complement strand
ATATATATATATATATATATATATATATATAAGATATAATAAGTATGAAAGAATCAAAAAACTTATCATATCTTATATTACGCTCTGCATTTATGTATTGAGCACTTTAATACGGATAACCGAATCGAAAGCTTTATATATATATATATATATATATATATATATATATATATATATATATATATATATATATATACAACTGGATATGAAAAATCTATTAAAAAATGAATTAAATTCGATATGGGAGAAAGGAAATGAAAAGAACGATTTTACAGCAATTATTGTACATTAATGGAATTCAAATTAAAGGTGACATTTGAAACTAACATTTTATATAAGGGTAACGTAAGGTAATTTTTGTAAAATCGAATTGGTAATTTACCAAAAAAGTGTGAAACACTTTTAATCAGTGGGTAGACATTATGAAAAGTTTGGTTTGTGCACAATTTTAACCAATACTTTAATATTATTCTGGTTACATTTTAATCTTTATGAATGATTTCTGAAAGCTGTAAACTACCATTAAAAACTTTCATTACCAAAAAATAATAAGAAAAATAATAATAATAAAAAACACTAATTGCAACAATGAACAAAAAACTTTAAAAAACCGGTAATTTTTTTCTCTGGTGAAAGACATGAGGTACTTAAAAAATTTTTTTAAAAAAATGTAGACAAGGTGAAATAAAAGATGTAAATAGCTTTGGTGGGGATTTGGCTTAATTTACTCTATATATGTTTAAAATCCTTTAAAAAATTAACTAACAAATAAAACAAGAATCAGTTTGGAAAGTTGTAAATGTTATCAACATCAGTTAATCAAACAGAAAAATATTAAATGTTGTGTTAATGCCCTGTGGCAGAACTGCATGAAAATACTTATGTTTATGCATGTATAGAATAAATCAATATAGATATATGCATGGATTTTTTATTAATAATAATATAATTTTTATTTTTTATTATTATTATTTTTTATTATTACTATTTATTATTATTATTTATTATTATTGCTTATTATTATGTATTCATATTTTTATTTAAAATTGGAAGAGATAACACCAGATCAATTGTAACAACAGCTCAACCGTTTCAGTTTTATTTTTATACATTGTAGTTCTGTTTATGAAAGCTTTGTACAAAATATATAGAAAATGTTAAACTCTACTCTAACACTTTTCACAACAGCATACACAACAGCATCGAATAAGTACAGAAAATACCGTATACTATTTATTTTTTACCTTATTTCATACAACTTACATCCGACATTTGACATCCTTCATCCTTCACCTCATAGACTAAATGCTGTAACCAACCAATTATATAGTACATTTTACATAGTTCATAATACATACGACATATGCCATAGGCTATAACAAATACGGCATAGCAGATAATACTAAATAAGACATATTGCACAATACATAATACATACTATATACGACATACTACATGTATACTAGATAAAGCAGACTACACGACAGACTATCGTCATAATTTATTCTAACCCATAAGAGGAGATGTGCACGAGTGCACTAACATGCTATAGCACTTTTCAGCGCTAACGGTTCTTTGTTATTGGAATAGGGAATAGATAGAGGGAATTGGAATAGAGCTCATCATATCTTAGCTTTTAATAGTTCATAGGTGTGGTCACGCCAGCGCTTACGCTGTCTCCCTTTTTTTCCTGCTTTTAAACATATCTTCGAAGGAGCGCTTTGCTATGTTAGACTTGAAGTGTTAGATGTGTCCGAAGAGCATGAGAACGTTACTCTTGATGGTAGAGATAAATGGTGTAAGGGTTGTTGTTTTAGAGAGGGCTTATACTTTGGCATATGTTGGATTTTCCCTGTAGATATTTTCCCCTTCGGTTACTTTGAGTAAGCTGGAGACATCTTCAAGCTTTTGTTGTGATTAATTTAACTTCCGTCACGAGAGTAATTGTAGTATATGTATTTTCTGTCGCACATGACTAACTTTAGTCGACGACATAGCCCATGTTCTGCCTGAGAATGCAGTAAGGAAGGTACAGGGAGTTTGGAAAAGAGCTGCATATAGTTTTTGTAGACCTGGAAAAGGCGCATGACACCATTTCGAGGGAACTCATTTGGTATTCCCTGAGAAAGCGGCAAGTGCCCAAGGCTTACATAGATTTCATCAAAGACATGTAGCATTATTGCACAACCCAAGTAGTAACAAGTGCTGGAAAGACGGAGTATATCAAGATAGATGTAGGGCTACATCCAGGATCAGCCTTATCCCCGCTTTTATTTATCATTATCATAGATATTGTGGGAGAAGACAGCAATGAGAATTCACCATGAACATTGTTCTTTGTGGACGATCTAGTGTTGAGCAGCCAGAATAGAGAGGATCTGGAAAATAGTTTGGAGGTACAGAGAGAAAAGCTGGAGGATGTCCGTCTTAAAGTCAGTAGTGAAAAGACTGAACACCTACCCCTGCGTGGGACGCAAGATTGCATCAGGATGAGACAGTACGGATCAAACCAGATGGCTGGCCTACCTCAGTGCCTATCTTTCCAGGACCTAGACACTACAGGAGGGAGGATGTCGTGCGGAGGTGGAAATACATATCAGAAAGGCATGGAGAGATTGGAGGGAGCTCTCTTGAGTGTTGTATGAAAGAAAGGTCCCAAAGAAGCTAAAATTTGAATCTACTCCACGTCATTTACCCAGCGCTGGTTTATGCATGCGAGAGCTGGGTCATTACAAATGTCATGGCCAAAAGAGTTAGTGCATGCGAAACAAGGATGCTGAGGTATTGTCTAGGTATCAGTCTGGAGGAACATAAGAGAAACGAAGACATTAGAAAAGAGGCAGAAGTGATACCAATCACAGACCCTATGAGAAGAAAGCGATTAGAATGGTTTGGGCATGGGAGCAGAAGGAAGGAGGTCTTTGACCTGAGAAGACCATACGAGATGAAGATGACAAATCGGAGAAACCGTGGGAGACCAAAGTTAAGATGAGATGAGACGTTCAAGAGTGTAGCCTATAGGAAGAGGGTGCACTTGAGAGGACCAAGTGGTGAAGAACTGGCAGACACCCGCTACATGAACAGGAGAGGACGGAGAAAGGGGAGAAAGGTGATAACAAATTTTTACTGCTCTTTGTATTTCAGATATAAAGAGATCATTAGTTAGCTACTATGGTAAGTTTCTCTTACTAGATTACAACTAAAAGAATACTGCCTCTTCAAAGACAGTATTCTTTAAGCAAAAACGTCAGTAAATAAAAATAAATTGAAAACTATTCAGTAAAGTAAAAACTTTTCTACCAACGTTGAAACCATCTGTTCCGAATCCCTTAAAAGTGGTATTGTATACCAAATATGTTGTTCACGGTGTCAATCGTACTATGTCAGGCAAATCTCCTGTCATTTGTAAACCAGAATTAAGGAGCATTCGCGATCAAATAGCATTTTGGGAAGTCATTTTAAAGCTTGCGGTTGTATTTTGTTCATAGACGACATCACGACTCTTTCATCAGCGAATTCAATTAATCACCTTCTCATATTAGAAGCGTTATACATTAAAGATAAAAGGTCAACACGGAACACAAAGTACGAGTTCAGAAGCCACACAATAATGGTTGCAAGTAAAATTGATTACTTTTATGACTTGTTTTTGCAGCTTTCTTTTGTTCCAATATACTTATAAATTATCAAAAGATTGATGAAATTTTATCTTGTTTATTGAGTGTTGAGAGAGAACAGATGTTTATATTTTAGTTGTAACATTTTATACTGTTTTTAAGCTGTTTTGATATTCTTTCAGATCTTATTATAAGAAAATATTTCTTGAAATATATTATCAATGAAATTATACGTGCGTCGTTGGTTTGATTAATTTAAATGGATTTATGCTACGATGTTTTTTGCATACAAAATGCTTTTTTTATTACTGGAACCAGATCTAGAAATATGCTTTTCTCTCTTGGTTGCTGTTGTTATGTTATCTGTGGCAACAAATTTAGGTGCCTGGTCTGCATTAATTATCAACTCATCAGGAATATTATGGAATAACACCTATGAAATTTTGTGAAAGAACTTACACTTGATTTCATTCTACAAGGACTGTGTAATAACTGGTTTTGTCCTGGTAGCTACTCTACTTGGAAATTTCATTCGTTGATACAGAAATCTTACCTAGGATCATTTTGCTTTATAGTTCATATATGTAACGAACGTCTCAGGATTGGACTGCACGAACCGCACCAATACTCCCAGGATAACATTTTGTTTTTTCCCTCTTCTGTCCGTTCCTATAAATAATGTTATTGATCGTAGCTTTGAATCGAGCTTGGCATCCAATAACACGAGTCTGTGTCTAAACTTAAGAGCAATTTTCTGATTTGACCTCTTCTTTTCAACTAAGGTCTCCTTGTATTGGATGACCCAAGGTCAAATGATACTTTGAGTTAGGGTTGGGAATTATTTCCTAACTGCAGCTGCATGGCCATATTTGACGCGTATTTAATGATTTCTTGCTTTTGTTTTTCTCCATAAACAAAACGGTTTTGTTTGAATTTTCTTTGTTGCAGACTCTTGTAAAGACATTCGATTTCTTTAACAGTGAAACATTCTTGTGAATTTTTCTTAGGAATTCACATGCGTCAGTTACGGTTTCTCCCCTTTGGAATATCCTTAAAAGTACTTGAACAGCAACATTGTCTTAACAAAACCTATGAAGAGAATGATAGCCTCACTTTGACTGAAAACAAAACATTTGAAATCAATCCTAACCTCTCTTTCGTTTCGAGGTGTTTATATTTTAATGACGATGATTATTGGAAAGATAATGACGCAGAACATTCGAAACGTCTTCAATTCATTAAAAACTAGATATTTGATTTTTTTTCTTTGAAGTCTACTTATTGACACTACCTGAGACTGATCAGCGAAAAATGACCAATAGATTTGCATTTTTCACTGGATTGAGAGTCTTCCACGTTTACCACAATACTGTGGATTTAGTTCCTTACACTTGACAGAATATGCTGAACTTCACCTGGCCAAAAAGTGAAAGGAAAAAGGACTATGTTTAGCTTAAAGCAACTAATAGACCCAAGGAAACGTGAGTTCTTTAAAGTCAAATTAAAGAACGGAACAAACACAAAGCATAGAAAAGTCAATTGAATTTATCAAACCGGTGTATATAGTCTTCATGGATTTCAAAGACGCCTTCGAAAGTATAAAGCTCTCTTGCTTGTAGTAATTGCTTGAAAGCACAAATATGAACAGATGATAGAGAGCACTTATATAGAAAACGTATGACAATTCAACTGAAACCCTAGATGTAGGAGCTTCAAGAAAGTTAAACATCCCCAAAAGAGTANCCAAAGGAAACGTGAGTTCTTTAAAGTCAAATTAAAGAACGGAACAAACACAAAGCATAGAAAAGTCAATTGAATTTATCAAACCGGTGTATATAGTCTTCATGGATTTCAAAGACGCCTTCGAAAGTATAAAGCTCTCTTGCTTGTAGTAATTGCTTGAAAGCACAAATATGAACAGATGATAGAGAGCACTTATATAGAAAACGTATGACAATTCAACTGAAACCCTAGATGTAGGAGCTTCAAGAAAGTTAAACATCCCCAAAAGAGTAAAACAAGGAGATACTGCCTCAGCTTTGCTTTTCTTTGTAGTGATGGCTTCTTTTTGGGTGAAATTTGAAGAGGAATATACTTCTGGCTTTTATATCAGTTGGCAATTAATTTCAAACTTAAGTTATATTGATGACATTGCAGCGATAAGTAACTCAATCAATGATTTACCAAATTCTCTTGATGCCTTTGCTAAATATGAAGATTAAGTAGGACAGAAAACACCACAGAAAAAACTCGGCAAAGCATTTAACTAACAATTTATCATAAAAAATGTAGGAAGTGTATTAGAATTTGTCTACCTAGGTCACAAAGTGTCAGACAGGAATAACTTTACATTGGTAAATAACGGATGATGTTCTACACTTCCCTTTCAGTGGCCAATTTTCTTTGATTCTGCAATTGCACGGAGGAATTTCTGCTGTAGCACGTGACGTAATTTTCTTGTTGTGAGAATTAATGATGGAACGTATGTTTTAGCCAAAACAATGGAACGTATGTTTTACGTTCAAGCTAAAACAGAATACGAAGACGCTCTCCGTAACAGCGGTTACCGTACGCAGAACCTATCCTACAAAAAAACCTGAAAAAAAACAACCACCGCAAGAGGAATAGGAAAAGAAATAACATTTGGTTCAACCCGCCCTTTAATAAGGATGTATCAACTAATGTTGCGAAATCATTCTTAACCTTATTGATAAACACTTTACGAATAAAAACACCCTCCGAAAATATTTTAATAGGAACAATATAAAGTCAGCTATAGCTGAACGGAAAACATACGTTCCATCATCGATCCTCGCAAATTTACACCAACAGTTGCTGTAGAGATTCCGATCCTTCAAGAAGCTTAGCATAGCCCTTCGACGAACCTACAAATAGAGTAGATACAGCGCAACTGGCTGTCTTCATATGTGAGGTAGGGTCACGCTTCAAGGTGACCTGAGATTGGGATTGGAAGTATTAAAGATAAGTAAATGGCCAAGGAAATCTTTTACCAAATAAATAAGATTATTGTGAAAGATTTTCATCTGTCTTGGGATAAAGGTGCTAGTGTCACTACAGATCGCACAACTGCCATGGTCCGGTCTTGTTGGGGACTAGCTGGATTAATGAAGTCGAAACCAGAATCTTCATCTGTGAGGTAGGTTCACACTTCAATGTGACCTGAGATTGGGATTAGAAGTATTAAAGATAAGTCAATGGCCAAGGAAATCTTTTACCAAATAAATAAGATTATTGTGGAAGATTTACATGTGTCTTGGGATAAATGTGCTAGTGTCACTACTGATGGCACAACTGCCATGGTCCGGTCTTGTTGGGGACTAGCTGGATTAATGAAGTCGAAACCAGAATGTTCATCTGTAAGGTAGGGTCACACTTCAATGTGACCTGAGATTGGGATTAGAAGTATTAAAGATAAGTCAATGGCCAAGGAAATCTTTTACCAAATAAATAAGATTATTGTGGAAGATTTACATGTGTCTTGGGATAAATGTGCTAGTGTCACTACTGATGGCACAACTGCCATGGTCCGGTCTTGTTGGGGACTAGCTGGATTAATGAAGTCGAAACCAGAATGTTCATCTGTAAGGTAGGGTCACACTTCAATGTGACCTGAGATTGGGATTAGAAGTATTAAAGATAAGTCAATGGCCAAGGAAATCTTTTACCAAATAAATAAGATTATTGTGGAAGATTTACATGTGTCTTGGGATAAATGTGCTGGTGTCACTACTGATGGCACAACTGCCATGGTCCGGTCTTGTTGGTGACTAGCTGGATTAATGAAGTCGAAACCAGAATGTTCATCTGTAAGGTAGGGTCACACTTCAATGTGACCTGAGATTGGGATTAGAAGTATTAAAGATAAGTCAATGGCCAAGGAAATCTTTTACCAAATAAATAAGATTATTGTGGAAGATTTACATGTGTCTGGGGATAAATGTGCTGGTCTCACTACTGATAGCACAACTGCCATGGTCCGATCGTGTTGGGGACTAGCTGGATTAATGAAGTCGAAACCAGAATGTTCATGTGTAAGGTAGGGTCACACTTCAATGTGACCTGAGATTGGGATTGGCAGTATTAAAGTTACGTCAATGGCCATAGAATTCTTGGAAAATCTACATAAAAAGACTCCCATCTGAAGATAAGTTCTTTTTTTTCAAGTAGCCTGGCAGAAATTAGGCTAAGGAACATTATTGCACATATACATATACAATATTTTTCCACTGAAACAATAGGATACGTGGAAAGTGAAAGACATATACATCATTTTCAGGAGAAAAAGAATTCGAGTAAGATGTCTTGACTGTAATAAAGCTTCTCGTAAAGATGGAGCAATGATCAGGGATGAAAAGACTTCCCTCTAAACAGGACACTTAATTAGAGAAAGAATGAAGACGATCAAAGAAATCGACAACGAATTAACTAATCTGATCAAGGAGCTGGAAATTCCTGGAGAAGCCAAAGGAGAAGACGCTTGTAAGATTAAATTAACTGTCGAAGAAACTTGTTAGAGCGTATTGAAAAATTTGGCCAAGCCAAATTAGAAAATAACAGAAAATCATCTGTTTGTTCAAGTAATTGTAGTGATGTTTCACTTTTGAGGAAACTGAACTGTTTAAGATCGAGAGCCAAACTCTAAACTAGAAACTAGAAAGTTTTCAGGGAAACCAGGAACCGGCAAGAATGTTAGGGACTATTTTTGTATTGCTATTAACAGCAATGAAAAACTGTCCGCAGATGATAAATTTTGGTATTAGAGGCATTTTAAGTAGATCCTATCCTCAAAGTAACCCATGGTTATGAATCGACCAACACAAATTATATTGCTGCATAAAAAAATCGTTTTGCTAGACCATCAGTATTAGAAAGGACTCGTATTAATAAGATTGTTTAATTCTCCAGCAGTGTTTAGTGAACGTAATGTCGACAGGTTACGTAAATTGTACGATTTAGTTGAAGCCCATTTTCGAGTTTTGAAAGCCATGGGTGTAGATAAAGGCTGATACTCCTCAATAGTTGTGCACGTTGTGTTAGAGAAGATACGAAAGGGTATGAGGATCAGTATGATATATGGAAGGAAAAAGTTTGACAACTCCAGCCCCAAGGGAAGAAGTGTACGTGAGAGGCAATCAATAACTCTTGTTTAATGGTATCCCTAAGGGCAAAGTCCTACGTCAAGGTGAAGAAATGAAAACAAAACAACAGAGTAGTAGACTTTCTTACAAGTCGATTGACAAGTCGGATACAGACTGATTTCTTTGAATTAATGATGTTTCTAAATGTGATACTTCTGATATAGTTGTTTATAGGTTTACTCGAGATGCATTTAAAGCAAGTAGGTCACCGTTTCTCTTCAATGTCATTATCAGGTATATTATATATATATATATTCTTTATAAGTAAAAGGAAAACGATTCTTATTTTGTTGAGAAAGTCTCCAATAGTTTTTAAGCTGATGACTTGATAACTAGCGGCAATGACCTGGCTTAACTGACTTAAGGAAAAACGGAAAACTGTGACTGTAAGGTACTTGGAACTACATGGAAGTTGAGTGAGGATAAGCTTGTACTTGATTTTATAAAATAAGAGAAAAGACAGTTGTGAAGGTAAAGAAACCAAAAGATCAATTTTAAGTAGCATTTTCAAGTATTTAAACACTTGGGGCTTGCAAGTCCATTAATTATCAGTGTAAAACTAGTGTAAAAGTAGTATTTCAGGAGTCGTGGAAATCCTTAGGCTAGGCTAAAGAAGTGCCAAAAGAAGTCAAGTTAAAATGGCAGTCCTTATCGAAAGACCTCAGTGATGTTGGTTTTATAAATACCTCTTCGTTTTTTCTATGACAATCGACTCGAAGATCTTCAGATGCAAACTACATCGATTTGCTGATGCCAGCAAATACGGACACGATGCTGCTGTTTATCTAGTTTTTGATACAGAGCAGGGTATCATGTCAAGGTTGATTTGTTCAAAAACGAGAATTGCGCCTCTTACGCAATTAAGTACTCCAAAATTAGAGCTAATACAGCATGTATATTGGCTACCCTTGTGACCACAGTTCAAAATTCCTTTTCCTTGCAAATAAAAAATGACTCTTGTAGGAACTGATTAGATTTCAAACTGCTTTGTGTCGGTTAAATAATTTAAGAGATTGGAAATAGTTTGTGCAACATCAAGTCGGAAAAATAATTAAGCTGACAGATAAGGAGACTTGGGGTTGTTGCTCAAGCTCATTCAATCCTGAAGATTTAGGGTCTAGGGGTCTCTATTCAGAATTTTCAAAGCAAGTAATTTCTGGTGGGAAGGGCTCCAGTGGTTAAAATTGGGAGAAAAACACTGACCAAAGGAGTTAAATTTAGATAATGGACTCAAAGTAGTGGTGGAAAGAAAAAAAGCCTGTAACATTGACAGTGGTAGCTAAAAAGAGGTACTATGTGTGTGAAAGTCTAATAGATATTGGTAAAGATTTATTTCTCTTGAGGGACTTCTAAAATCTCTAATCTACGATTAAGATGTATTGAAAATTGAAAAAAAAGATTATGTAAAGAAGAAATTGGTTGAAGGAAGTCTTGTACAAAGTGAATTGTATCAGCCGAGAAAAAGTGGATTCAAAATACTTGGATCTCCGAAAGGGGGCAAACCATAAAAATGACAATAAATGGCTGCGTGGTGTGTAAGAGAGTCCACGATAAACCCTACCTCTCTCCAATCTCCAAACGTAACTGATTTGCCCAATTTAGAGTAAAAGAGACGGACGCCTGCACAAACGTAGAGACCCCTAAATTTTCTGACAACACAATAAAAAATGAAGGAGTGGTGTAGAAACGAAGAAGCGCTATTTGTTTTGTTTACTCGCTGTAAGTCTGAAGTAGTCCATCTTGATTGAATTGATGATATTTTGGGACCACCCTACCTGAGGTGTTGCAGGAGGTTTACTGGACGTAAGGGAACACTCTCCACTGTTATTTCAGACAAAACCTTCATATTTTGCTCTGAAGTTTTCATTTTCATGAAGTGTATCAAGAGACAGTTTTGTAAATTCCTTTCTGCAGTCGCGTAGGATTAAGTGGAATTTCAATTTGGAGCTTACTCCATGGTTGCGAGAATACTTTAAATGCTTAGTTGGCGTACTTGTGCAAAGAGAATGAAATCCCATGAGTTGGAAAAGAGAATGAAGTGTTTCCAGCACTTGAGAAATAACGACATGGAGCAACTAAGGGCGCAAAGAGGAAATCTCTTTTAGCGTTTGACTCCATTTGAGTCAATAAGTTGAGTGATGCTGGATTTTCCCTGCAGAAACATTTATACTTTTGGTTATTCAGAGCAAGCTGGAGCCATTTCATCCAGACTGTTGTAATTAATTTAGTTTCCGCTGCGGGAGCAACAGTGATATGGTTCGTTTCTGCTCCATAGGAGTAAATATAGTTGATGATTAATTTTTATTGTTCGGCGTACTTCAGATATCAAGAAGATCATTAGCCAGCTACTTTAGTAAGTCCCTCTAACAAGATGTAATTTGTAAGTATTCTTAAAATTAATCATATATCATATGGGGTAGAGATTAGAAGTAGATTGGAATTGTGTTTGATGAAATAAAATGTGATGAAAATCTGCATGAAGATTACTTCTTTCTGAAGAGTAGTTCTGCTTTTTAAGTACTCTCTCAGAACTTCCACGAATGACTATATATTCAATGGTATGGTCCGTGGGTCTGCTGTTTGTAATGGACCTCGTGATGTAGTTTAGGTATGTTTCATTTTTTTTTATGCAACTTGGTTGTCTAGTACACACATTCAATACCATATAGAAAACAGGAAGCATAAAAGCTTTGCAGACACTGACTTTGATGTAATACTGGGATTTTTTGGACGAAAAAAGTTATCCTTTTCAAACGTGGATCGGACTAGCGCAATGCTCTCTTTGGCTACTGCAATGAGAAGCAGAAAACGTATCGCCCAGCCATAATATTTGATCCACATACTTGATTACTTTGCCAGTGATTGTGAGACGAAGGTTAGAATTTACTATATGCTATATATTATTCATTATAAACTATATTCTATGAATAGAGTATTGTACATTGTAAACCACACATTATATAGTATACAATATATACTAGCTAATATTCATTACACACAATATAATTTACACCATAAACTATACATAATATACTTTTCACCTTATACTATACACTGTATACTATGTAATATATAATGCATGGACAAACGTTGACGATAGTATTTTGTTTATACTTTTTCAAATGTTGTAACTATTAATGATATTATTATCCTGGATAAATATTCACAAAAAATATAGAAATTTGATAAATGTTTATTACACAATTTGTTATTAATACTTTAATTGATTACAACGATTACAGTCTGGCAAAGAAGTTTATTAATAACAGGTTGAAAGACAAAAGAGGTAATTAAGTTTTTCTTTAGTTTTCTGAGTAGTTAATTCGGCAAATTAACTTCAAAACGTATATATATTGATGAAGGCGCCTTATGCGACTATGCGATGCTCACTCCTCTTGTAGTAGTGGTTCTAGCACCATGGCCATGACCTTCGTTATCCCAAGGGCCTGGAAACGTGCATTATTTAAATTGATGATGTCACGATAAAACGCCGATCAAAAATATTTACTTTTCTTCCATTTGATGCGTTGTACGAGTGCCGAGTAATTTTCTGTGAACAAAGATAGCTACTAACAATTTGGACTTTTGCATTTTGCCCACAAGTTGAGATTTTTCCTTCTTGTAAAAAGAATTGTTTTGTTTCATAACTACTAAAAAATAATGGTGTTGTTTGCCTTGTTGTCCGTCTAATTACACCAGTGTTCAAATAAAAGACATGTTGCCAGTCTTGTGTTTCCTAAAAATTCAGAGCTAAGACAATTGCAAAAAAAAATCCACGATGTTCGAAAATGAGAACGTGATGATAAATATGTAGCCTGAAAGAAATGGTGAACTTGACATAATTATTCCCAGAAAAAAATGTAATATTAAAGTGTTGCTGTGCCATTAATTTCCCAAATCTCCAAGGATATCTTTTATCAGATGTTTGAAGTAGACAACCTGATGCACTTTGTAATTGTTGGAATGGTGGTTGTCACATGATATAAAAGTATGTATTGCTGTTTGCAAATGTTTCTATGAATGGCACAATGGTTGTAACAATTTTTATGTTTTTGACTTGATTTGAATTGTTACAGATTTGAGGTTGATTAAATTAGAAACAACAGATTCAGCACTGACAATGACTTCTGCGTGATTTAATGAATTGTAAGGAAGAAAAGCAATTGCAAAAAAACTCTGGTACAGACGTCAGAGAGATTCAATTACAAGAATCTGCACAATATTGCTGTCAGAGAATTTGGTTGGCAAGCCAATAACAATTTACAAAGTCATGGGCCAGAGAGAAGGTATAAGAGGCTTCTGTTGGTCTGTCAGTTCATTTCAGTGACTAACTAGATTCTGGGATGAAAATTGAAACCATCAAAAACAATAAAATTGGTAACACTACAGATCTCCAGGGCTGCCTCAACGAATTACATTTGGTAAAGACTTAATGATCGGTCAAGACCTAGAAAAGCAGTTAGTTGGTACGAAAGCCTGGAAGCAAACGGTTGCAGGTTTGACAGAAAGAAAAAACACAAAAATAAATTTGTCTACAGACTCAAAACTGGATATATCAGATGTTAGAATATAAATACGGCAATTACCTGGAGATAATTACCAGGATAACTAACAAACTTAGGTAAATGACCATCAGCCTTGGGATCAATGTTCCTTTGTTTACAATTTTCTTGACAGGAAAATTTAAATGTTACGAAAATTCTCTTGTACATTTTGATATTCTATTTACTTTATTATTAATATACAATTTCTTTGAGCGTCTGAAAATGGTGGTTAGTTTATTTTAATGTGTACTGGATTTCTTGTGAGTAACTGAAGTTGGAGATATAGTACAAGCTTTAGATAGAAATTTATTTTAAAAATTAATGTGGGTAGATCTTACTAACGTTTTGTTAATTCTACAATAGTTGAGTTGAAAACAAGACATGTACAACTCCATCAACTTGTGGAAAAAATATTCCAACTTAATTATAAAAATTTATGAACAGGACTTGTACAATTTTGTGAATGTACTTTGTTTTTGAAATTTTTGTACCAAATTATTATTATTTCGGTCACAATAGCAAAAATATTTGAAATTGGCCAATTATTCCTACAAACAAAAGAAGGAAAAGGAACTTTATGTACAACATCTTCATATGTTATTTATAAAAATATTACCTCCTTCTAGCTGGAAAAGGGTAACCACCCTCATGCTTCAAAATGAATGCTCATATGCAAGCTTGTTTTTCTTCAATACGTTAATTAATTTCGAGAAATTTGGATAACATACCGAAAGAATCCCCTGAAAGCTTCTGTACCATTTTTCGATGCTTGTATTTGTTCCTGACAATTCTTCATCGGTTCATATTCCACACATGGCGAATAAGAGGTTTGAACGAGGGATGTTTTGACAACAATTGACCAATATGCATGCCCTCATTGTATTCCAACACTGTTCAAATTTTCTTACACTGCTGAGGTCTAAAGCTTTAGTTCAGAACCAATAGCAAAAATATGAGTAGACTAACGAATCACAAGATCCTTTTACTCGGAAAACTTTGGTAGGCAGCAGAATGGGGTGAGATGTAGATTTAACATGCATAACTAAAAGTTATTATCTGGTTACGTAGATGAATTGATATTACCTGTCATTAAGAACTGCTCATAGTTATATAATCAACGAGGAGTGGTAGCAAATCAAATAAAACTTTTACCAATAGGAAATTTATGTTCTTGTTAATCAAGCAGTTTGCTCAAGTATTTCTTCAAAAGATTACATCAACTCGTGAAACACCCAGCTGAATTTAATAGCTCTTGTTCAACGTGAAAGCAGGGGGGGGGGCGATTACAGAGAGTTTACTCTAAGACAAGATATTTTTTCTTTAACTCCATAAGTATTAATCATTAAATCTTAATAAAAAGGTAAATAGCTTTTGAAATAACCCTAATGCCTTTAAAAAGTAGCAGCGAGGTAAATTAAGACAAGAAATCTCAAGGCTTTTATTGGCAAAATAAATAATAAAACTTATGCATATATGTTCTCCCCTGTTTGTTTCCACTTTTTAAATAAAGGTAATAAAGAAAGATCCTTTTAAGACCTCCTGTATTTTTTCAGTTTCATATTTATATCCTGTATGCTATGTTTACACTGTCATCATCTAGTACTTGTGTCATCTCATTACAAATTGTATCAGGACCAATAACTTTACCTCTTATTAAGTAGTAGAGTGATTAAGGGTTCTAAGACTTTTTCAAAATTATCTTTCCAAAAAAATATATTTGAACTTTTTTTTCAAAATAATATTTTTGAAATAATTTCAATATTTCAAGAAGGTCTTCAGAACGCCTTCTAACTTATACTACATTGTGTATGCAATGGTATTCCCTATGAATTCAACTCTTTATACCCCTATAAAAGCACAGTTAAGTTGTATTAAAGAACAGTTACTCATGATTTCCCAATGTTATGAATTCATGTGTGGTATAGGAGTTTTTGGCATGCTGAAGCATTTGGACATCACAATATACTTGCGTAAGCAAGTACATTTGACGTTCAAAGACTCAACACGAGGATGAAAACCCCATAATGCAAAGCGAGTCGGAAGAGCATTTCTATAGCTCTGAAAAGGCTATGAAAGAAAGATGAGCTCACGTTTTTTACAGTTGTATAGTAAGATGGATTCTGATATTTTAAATAATAGTTGCTTAAGTAAAGGTACTCATTAATAAAGAAAACACCCCTAAACAAAGCTGAAAGGGGCACTCTTTTGTGAGTTGTGTCAGTCAATACACATGGTATAACTTTAAAAATCTGAAGGCTTATATGATTTATCTATTACATTTTTTGGAGATAATAGTTGTTAATTATTGAAAAATATTTAATCTGTTTCACCTCAAATGATAATATTGTTACATCAATTGTTAATCATCTTGAAATTCAGGTTGAAGAGCTGTTTTCTATCTTTAATAATATGCTCTTAAGATTATTCAGGTCTCAAAATAATTTTCAAAATTTTGAATCACAAGACCAAAATCTCACATTTCAATAAAATCATTTTTATTTTCATCAACTTTGTTTAATAAATACATAATATAATCCTTCATACCTTAATAACAACAACATCTCTTTAAATCATTTATATTAAAAAAGTGTTTTGAAATAATAATAAAAAATTGTATTTATCATATCTATCCAATTTATGATTTGTATGCTAGATATGAATCAAGTAGTATAATAAAAATTGTTAAAAATCATTTATACAACCATGAAAAAGTTATAATGGTGAAACAATGTTGGAAAACATGGGGATAAAATGTATAAATCATNACTCAACACGAGGATGAAAACCCCATAATGCAAAGCGAGTCGGAAGAGCATTTCTATAGCTCTGAAAAGGCTATGAAAGAAAGATGAGCTCACGTTTTTTACAGTTGTAATGTAAGATGGATTCTGATATTTTAAATAATAGTTGCTTAAGTAAAGGTACTCATTAATAAAGAAAACACCCCTAAACAAAGCTGAAAGGGGCACTCTTTTGTGAGTTGTGTCAGTCAATACACATGGTATAACTTTAAAAATCTGAAGGCTTATATGATTTATCTATTACATTTTTTGGAGATAATAGTTGTTAATTATTGAAAAATATTTAATCTGTTTCACCTCAAATGATAATATTGTTACATCAATTGTTAATCATCTTGAAATTCAGGTTGAAGAGCTGTTTTCTATCTTTAATAATATGCTCTTAAGATTATTCAGGTCTCAAAATAATTTTCAAAATTTTGAATCACAAGACCAAAATCTCACATTTCAATAAAATCATTTTTATTTTCATCAACTTTGTTTAATAAATACATAATATAATCCTTCATACCTTAATAACAACAACATCTCTTTAAATCATTTATATTAAAAAAGTGTTTTGAAATAATAATAAAAAATTGTATTTATCATATCTATCCAATTTATGATTTGTATGCTAGATATGAATCAAGTAGTATAATAAAAATTGTTAAAAATCATTTATACAACCATGAAAAAGTTATAATGGTGAAACAATGTTGGAAAACATGGGGATAAAATGTATAAATCATATTTTGTACATATATTTATTTTGGAATGTTTTAATAATTAACTTATTCTACGTAGAAAATTGATTTATCGTGTTAATAATATCGAAAATGATAATAGATTGTGTAATCTACAGTTATAAACACAACATGAAAAAGTGCAAAAAATAGAGATTACAGTTTTTTTAAAAGCAACTATCAAAACAGAAAAGTTGTTAAAGCAACAAATTCAAGTAATGAAGAAGTATCCTATTCTAACAATTCTGCAGTATACAACAGCATTTAGCAGTTAATGCTAGTTTGGTTAAAATGATACTTGAAAGGTATCATTTTAACTAAACTAGCATTTAACCTATTGTTGAATCTGTTCTCCCCAAAGAACAAGTCGGTTTTAGACAAGGACGCTGTACCCTTGATTAAGTTGCAATATTGACCGAATACACTGAGACTTGTTTTGACAAAAGAACTATGTCTCGTATCGTCCTAGTCGACCTATCGGCTGCTTACGACACAATATGGTACCGTGTGCTTCCTCTGAAATTACTAATAAATCGCTATCAAATATTGACTTCAGTTAAAAGATTAAGTACCTTGAGATTAAATATTTTATCAATATTCTTTCTGGAGATAAAATATCAAATATGACTGGAAAAGTTTATCATATTGGAAAGCTAGATGATCCAAAAGGACCTAGAAATCATTGGGTAGGAATGTGTATCAATGAAAATCTGATAATGTATTTTGATTCGTTTGGATTAACCTGTGCTCAAGAATTAGTAAAACTGTCTGATAAATTTGGTGTTAACTATGCTGAGAATAATAGCCAGTATCAAGAAAATCTATCAGTGCTCTATGGATATTATTGCTTCTAATGGATACATCAGCTAAGTATGGCTAAGAGTTCTTATGATGTGATTAAAGTATTTGATATTAAAGATACTACTAACAACGAAATTATAACAAAAAACTATTTTAAAATTGTATAACCTAGTAATGTAAAAAGTGGGAATTTTTTATGGTGACCATAAGAAAAATATTACACACTGATATTTTTCCATTACAGCACAATGGATGGAGTATGAAAGGATTTCGAATTGTTAAAGCTGCTGATTCTGTTGTAGGTTCCTGTCGCTGTTAGTTCATTGAATGCTGAGAATAAATGTTTCGATAAACACACTGAACGAAGCATAAAAGGTGGTATTGATATACGGTAAACAATAATGATTATTTAATATTGAAGATACTAAGTATAATGAATCGTTCATCAAAAACTATTAAAAAAATACCTAACCTAGTAGTATACGAATGGGGATTTTTACCGTCGAACAAAATATTCCCAACAAATATTCCCAACAAATATTTCCAACAAATATTCCCAACAAATATTTCAAACAAATATTTCAAACAAATATTACAAACAAATATTTCAAACAAATATTACAAACAAATATTTCAAACAAATATTTCAAACAAATATTACAAACAAATATTTCAAACAAATATTTCAAACAAATATTACAAACAAATATTACAAACAAATATTACAAACAAATATTTCAAACAAATATTACAAACAAATATTACAAACAAATATTACAAACAAATATTACAAACAAATATTTCAAACAAATATTACAAACAAATATTTCAAACAAATATTTCAAACAAATATTTCCAACAAATATTTCAAACAATTATTTCAAACAAATATTACAAACAAATATTACAAACAAATATTTCAAACAAATATTACAAACAAATATTACAAACAAATATTACAAACAAATATTTCAAACAAATATTTCAAACAAATATTTCAAACAAATATTTCAAACAAATATTTCAAACAAATATTACAAACAAATATTACAAACAAATATTACAAACAAATATTACAAACAAATATTACAAACAAATATTACAAACAAATATTTCAAACAAATATTACAAGCAAATATTACAAACAAATATTCCCAACAAATATTCCCAACAAATATTCCCAACAAATATTCCCAACAAATATTATTCCATTACAACATAATGGAGGGAATATGAAAGGTCATCGTGTTGTTAGTGTCACTGATGCTGTTGGTAAGGATATTGTCAATCTTGATTATCTTAACAGAAAATTCTTATACAAACCAATGGGAGGATCCATCTATGGGGGTAATAATATAAACAACAAAGATCTTTTCGGGCTTGAAAATAAACCGTAATTGGACAGTAGTGTAGCGAGTTTGATTATTTGAAAGCTTATCTTTTAAATGAAATTTGCTAAACATTGCCATGGGAATACTATGTTTGACACGCTACACCAATTTATAAACTAGACAGAAAAATTGGAGTTTTTTATAATTCTTTAAGAAGACAAGTATATAAGCTATATGATCAGAAACTGTTTAAAAACAATGGTTAACAAACAAATACACTATCAGCCAACGATATGTAGTATAACAGAAAAAATTAATAATAGGCATGATTGTAAATTTAATGGTAGTCAATGAATGGTAATTGATATAAATCTTAGTTATATTGGTGGTTATAGCGATATTGTTAATATAGGTTTTGTTTACAAAACTCATTTGCTGGTAGTTACTGGCTTCGAAACGATTTATTTAGCCATGATGATAGGTATTTTGAAAAATTTGTTGCCTTCTTTCCAAAGGCAATTTGCTTGTTTCAGGTATATCAGATGATCATATTGTATTGAAAATATTGCTGATAATAACAATCTTGTTACAGGAGAAAATTTTGATAAAAGAAGGTTATTAATCTCACAAATATCACTAAAGCAAAGCTAGGAGGACTTAATAAATTGTGTTTTCATCTTTCCAATGGAATGAACAAGCAAGAACAAACAATTTAAGTGTTTGGTGTAATGGAAAAATCTATGTGAGTTTACTGCTAGAATATCAACAGAATCTACTCAAATGACACTTGGAGATTTAAATCCAGATAGAATAGCGTGATTAAAATGTTCTATTGCATTTTTGGGTTTGTATAGAAAAAGAGTTATTTCCGATAAAGACATTAAGCTACACCATCATGTGCTTTGTGAAAATTGGTATAAGATTAATCACGATAAAATTGGTCTTGATTTTCACTATATAATATAATGGATCCTAAAACTTTTGAAATATTTCAGAGGTACTTTTCATGTTATAAAAGAACTATACCCAAATATTAATGATCAGATTCTAAAATCAGCAATGATATATCAGTTTTTAGTTTATCATATCATATGAGTTACTTACAATTGAGGATATTCTGAATGAGTATGATCAAGAAATAGATCTTATTGTTCCTAGAAATAGTTGCTGTGCACATATTTTAGAAAAATTATTTGGTTGTCTAACCTACTGTTATGTTCACTTATTACCTTATGATGCATTTGGTCGAATTTATTATAAGTATCGCAAAGGCAGAGGATATTGCTATACATTACCTGAAACATATACACCTGTATTTTGTAAGGAATCACCATTGTTAGGTCACGTTGCAGGATTTATTTGCAGCATTTGGAATTCTAATAACTATTAAAGATATATTAAGTATAGTTGTATATTAATAATAAACTATAATGAAAGAGAAGTTTTGTAATGATGAAATTCATGAAGAGCTTATTAATATGGGTTATAATTTTGTAATTTGTGATTTTTGTAATGAAAACATTAATTGTGAAAATAAAAAACATTATTTTTGTGATAATCAACAAGTAATTGATGGTGATGGAATGCATGTTTGTACTAATTGTGATATTATTAACCATTATAGATATGCTAATAAATAATTTAATATAAATATAAATAAATAAATATAATTATTAAAAATAAATGAAAAACTTCATTACAAAACTTTACTCGTGCTTTGATTTAACATAAGAAGAGTAATAACTTATAACCATTTTATGTTGTTGTTTTTTTGTTAATATCATAAATATGCTTCTATTACTATGGTTAAGTAATATAATTATTATTATTATAAAGAGCCTAAAACACCAATTATTTTTAGGCTTGTACTATTATAAGAGGATATCAATAAAAATCAAAAGCAGTAATTAAAAATTTACTACAAATGTTACTACAAAATTTAGTAACCTTATAGACGAAAGCAAGATTAGACAAGCTTACACTTGTCTGTGTAAGCTACACAACAAGAACGAAAGTCCGACTAGATTCATTTTGAATTCTTGAAGCAATAGACAAAATGTATTCAGTAAAGGCAGCTTTATTTTGTAGGAAACTTCTACATCTTTCAGGCAACTAAGTGTACAATAGTACGATAGAATCATCAATTCCCTAATGATTTTACTGTGATTTCAAATTTTAGTAGCCTTTATATAACAACAAAAATTCTATTATTACAGTTATCAGTTGGTATTGGATTCTGTAAGCTGTACAGAGTAGTAAATGACTATTTTATTTAATAAAAAATAAATTACATATTTTTTGTTATTTTATGGTTTATGAGAAGATCATCTTATTATGAAATTAAAGGAATCTTGAGAAGTAATATACAATGAATCTAATCCACTTTTATGATATGACTTAACACAAAATACTTCATAGAGATTTTAGTAAAATTTTACTGTAATTTTTATTTGAAAAGTTTACTGCAAACTTAATTGATAATAATTAACAACTATTATCTCCAAAAAATGTAATAGATAAATCACATATGCCTTCAGATTTTTAAAGTTATACCATGTGTATTGACTGACACAACTCACAAAAGAGTGCCCCTTTCAGCTTTGTTTAGGGGTGTTTTCTTTATTAATGAGTACCTTTACTTAAGCAACTATTATTTAAAATATCAGAATCCATCTTACTATACAACTGTAAAAAACGTGAGCTCATCTTTCTTTCATAGCCTTTTCAGAGCTATAGAAATGCTCTTCCGACTCGCTTTGCATTATGGGGTTTTCATCCTCGTGTTGAGTCTTTGAACGTCAAATGTACTTGCNCTTTGTTTAGGGGTGTTTTCTTTATTAATGAGTACCTTTACTTAAGCAACTATTATTTAAAATATCAGAATCCATCTTACTATACAACTGTAAAAAACGTGAGCTCATCTTTCTTTCATAGCCTTTTCAGAGCTATAGAAATGCTCTTCCGACTCGCTTTGCATTATGGGGTTTTCATCCTCGTGTTGAGTCTTTGAACGTCAAATGTACTTGCTTACGCAAGTATATTGTGATGTCCAAATGCTTCAGCATGCCAAAAACTCCTATACCACACATGAATTCATAACATTGGGAAATCATGAGTAACTATTCTTTAATACAAATTAACTGTGCTTTTATAGGGGTATACAGAGTTGAATTCGTAGGGAATACCATTGCACACACAATGTAGTATAAGTTAGGAGGAGTTCTGGAGACCTTTTTGAAAAATTATTTCAAATATATTTTTTTGAAAAGTTTTTTTTTGAAAGGTCCCAGAACCCTCAATTACTATATTGATTTTTATTCTTTTACCTACCATTGACGTTTAATCTTGAGGTAACGGAAATGCTGTAATTCAGTGCTACCTCTTTTGCCAGCTGGTCGATATGCCTATCCAATTTTGCCATTTTGTCACATTTGTCTGTCAAGATCAGAGTTATCTGTGATGCATTCTGATGCATGAGAGGTGCATCATATAGATCTGCTTCTCTTTTATACTCTTTTATACAAATTTTAAATTAGATTGCACTTGGCATCAAGCTATTTTTGTTTTTGTATTGACATTATGCCCCAGTAAATTTTTGCCACCTCATTACATTTTGTCCATGCTTTTCACTTTCTTTCTTCAAACAATTATATCTCTACCCTTGGCCGTCATTTATTCTCGGTGGCAATGAGAATGATAACACTATAGTATTGCTTTAGTGTCTTTGGAATCCTTCTAAAATGTGTGTCACATTGGTTGTAATTACATCAGCTGAATGTTCCATTTAATGTGGAGTTCCTCAAGGTTCTATTCTTCATCCTACTCTCTTCCTTATTCACATCAATGATCTTCCTGGTGATTTATTTCAGTTTATCAGTATCTATGCTGGTGACACTTCCCTGTACTCTGGTATTGACTACAAGGCAACTCAGCAGGAATAAGTCAAAATTGCAGAACTTTAGAATTGGCTCCTCAGGGTGTCAGAAAAGAGCGGTCAACACATAGTTTGGTGCTACAGCAAAGTGAGAGTTGATTGTAAGTAAATTTGAAGTTGATGACTTCAAAAAATGTATCAGTTTCTATTGATTGGCTATAGTTTTGCCTCCCAATAAAATGTCTGTTTTCTCCAGAAATAGAGGGTTTGTGTTCATGGCTTTCAGAGAAGACCTATAAAAATACCATATTGCTTCTTTCTTTTGGATAGAACTGATACGTTTGTGAGAATTTATATCTATATGGCACAAATGGATGCTAGAAATGCATATTTAACAAATATTTTTTCATTTTGGCTAGCAGATTTAGTCCTACACGTCTGTTTTCTCTAGATGTTGCTAGCAGTCAGACTTGACTAAATGTAATGTGGAAATCTGTGGAACGCAACTGCACCTCAGTTTCTGGATCATGTGCAGCTACTTTCATTTAATTGATGCAATTTCAACATTTAACCTGTGCATACACTTATCCGATATGTCTCACATTTTCAATCTGTTTCAGCAAACTGAACGAATTTCCTTTGTATGAATTTGTCATTAAGCTGTCATTTCTAATCTGACTGTGCCAAAGCTTGAAGGTAATAAACTGATATTAATTTTAGCCTTTGTGGTGTCACTTTCGTCACCTTCATTCAATGCAATCGTAAGAAATGAAAACAAATATTTACTGTTTAGTACAGGTAAAGGTAGAAGAGGCTTTAGTTCAAAGACAGGTCACATTTTTAGTTTGCTGACTGCACTTTTTTATAGTATGACTACCAACAGATGTTGCTTAAATCAGCCTGATGTTTTTGTTACATTTGTGATGAATATATGACACCAGATAACAGAAGACCTATTACTCAATTTGTCAAGTAAGTGTAACATGCCTACTTTTGAATGAAGCTTGGAGATCAAGATAAGGCTTGGGCCCCACATGTTATTTGTAGAATCAGTGTTGACCATTTCTGTCAATGGAAAAATGGTACAAGAATATCATCGAGATTTAGAATTCCCATGATTTGGAGGGAGCCTCGTGACCATGTACAAGACTACTACTTTTGTATAGTAAACTTGAAAGGGGCCAATCGTAGGAAGGTGAGATCTTTGAGCTACCCTAACCTGAATTTAGTGTTGAGATCTGTACCACATTGTAATGAAATTCCTCTACTTGCATTCAAACATTTGGAGGAGGCGAAAGAACACACAGATGAAAAGAATGACTATGACCATGGTAGTTTAGATGACGAACAGTTTGAAGTCTTGCCAAGCTAGCCTCAGGTATTTTATTTATCTAAAGAGACATCTGAGGTCTAAGCATTGAAACTCAAAGACAAATATCTACTTGGTCCTGGGACTAAAATCACCTTTTGTTGGGCAAGGGATTCGGACGTCGTTCAATTTTTTGAGCATAAAGATGATCTTATCTTTTGCAAGGATATTCCTGGTCTTCTGATAAAGTTGGGTGTTGCAAGATATGAAGCTAGTACCTGGAGGTTATTTATTGACAGTTCTAAAAGAAGTTTGAAGTGTGTACTTCTCCATGTAGCAAATAAGTTTGCTTCAATTCCGATCGCACACTCAAGTACAACGAAAGAAACATATGAGGCTGTCAGGCATGTCCTGAACTGTATAAAGTACAATCAGCACAATTGGATCATTTGAGTGGATTTGAAAATGGTGAATTTTCTACTTGGGCAGCAAGCAGGCTATACAAAACATCCATGCTTTTTTTTCGCTATTGGGATAGTAGAGACAACCCAAGCCACTGGATTAAAAGAGATTGGCCAACTCGACATAAACTTTCCCTTGGGAATAAAAATGTAATAAATGAAGCTCTGGTGCCACGAGAAAAGATCATATTTCCACCTCTTCATATACAACTGGGTTCAATGAAGCAATTTGTTAAAGCTCTGGATAGAAATGGTGCATGTTTTCTTTACATTTGTAAAGTATTTCCTTGACAAAGCATGGAAAAAATTGAAAGCCCGGAATTTTGATGGCCATCAAATACGACGATTAGTAAAGGATGGAAATTTCAAAAATGCAATGACCAGAATTGAGCGGAAAGCCTGGTGGTCATTCGTACATATAATTTTCTTGGAAATTGTAAGGGTGACAGCTACAAAGTGTTAGTTGGTAACATATTGGAAAAGCTTCGCATTTTAGGAGCAAACATAAGCATCAAGGTAACCACTTGGACAAATTTTCGGAGAATTTGGGTGATGTCAGTGATGAACAGGGAGAATGATTCATCAAGACATTAAAGTTATGAAAGGGAGGTATCAAGGAAGATGGCATATCAAAATGATGTCTGACTATTATTGGGACTGAAAACAGGATAATCCAGATGTAGAACACCCAAGAAAGTCAAGAAAATGAAGGCTTTTGGTATGATACGAGGAAAGCATTTGTATTGCTTTTTTGTACACAACTTTGTATGCTATGCTGAAATTACATTTGTAAGCTAGCAAACTGCTATTTGTTTGAGTTTCTCTACTGAAAAGCTTTTCCTATCTGTCTTGATTTTGATCTGTTTCAGATATATAGGTATATTCAAGAGCAAAAAATCTAGATCTAACGGTAAAACACTAATGTTGTGTTTTGAATCAGCAAACGTAATTTACTTAAAAACAAATGAAACATTGCTTGCATCATTTCAAATAAAAAAGTTTTTGTTGGCCTGTGTAATGTGAATGGAAAGGGCTGGTTTCCTTGAATGCGTCTAAAACACAACTGATATCGTTCAATAAAAAGCTAAGTTCTAATCTTCCTCCAATATTCATCGAATATCATTCTGATATTAAACCTGGTGAGGTTGTCTCTCCTCGCGAGGAATATTTATCAATGAGGATGCTTGGTTTGTTATTTTCTCCATATTTTTGTTGGGTTTCTTACATTCAATCTATTGGTCTTCTTTTAAAAAGTTTGGTTCTTTGTATCGTAATGGAAAATAAGTTACACCGGAGGCAATTTTGTATGCCAGTAGATCCACCATCGGCCTTTGCATAGAGTATTGTTGGCATGTCCGGACAGGTGCTCCCTCATCTTATCTTGATGTTCTTGTTTGTGTTCAGAGGCGTGTTTATAATTTGATGGGTCCAAATCTTGTTGCAACTCTTGAACATTTCGTCTCATCGACGGAATGTGGTTTGTTCTAGTCTTTTCTATAGGTATTATTATGGAAAGAGTTCTGATGGTCTTTCCTTGTTGGTACCACCTCAGTTGGTTGCATCTTGTGTGGTTCGTTTCTCTCGATGTCTTTATCTTCGATCAGTTGTTGTCACTTGTTGTAATAAATCCTTCTATGATTGTAATCTTTTTACCTCGGACTGCAAGATTGTGGAACTCTTGTGGTCTGAGTGCTTTCCTACGTTATAATTTGAATGTTTTTAAATCTATGGTAAATTTTTTACCTCGTGGATTTTCTTTGCTTTTTTATTTTGTTGTTGTTTTTTCTGGGGGTTTTCTGTAATATCTTCACAGTTCCAAATTCGTAGTAAGATTTTGCATTGTATAATTGTGAATAATTACAATAACCCTAAAACAACTTATCATTATCATTATCATTATTATCATTATGCTATAACTAACTTATTACTGTTAATCTATTATTATCAACTTTTAGGTTTTTTGTTATTATTAACGGATTATTTTTAAGCTATTTTTATTTACATATTATTGTCAATTTGTAATAATAATAATAACATTATTATTATTGTTATTATCATCATTATTTTGGTTGTTGTTGTTGTTAACATGATGAAGCAGAACTGTTTGAGGGTGGCCGAGATTTACTTTTCAAACTTGGGTCCTTTATTGAATAAACATAATTAAAAAGTTTCTCGTTAATTCCGTGATAAAATCTGATTGAATTTCTTTTAAAAATATCTTTCAATGATACACAGAGAAATACAATGAATCATTAACATCATTTGATTATTTGTTAATGTACTTGTGGCCACTACAGTTTGTTTTATAACCCTCTGTTGTATTGAAATAAATTATTCCACACTATTGGGTCTTTCCATTATTAGCATGTAAGTTCTATCTTATCGTAAATGAGATCATTTTTTGAAGAAAAGTAAATTATTGAGCTGCTTATAAACTTCCGCAAAGTAAGAATATACTAGAAAATTACCTCTATTGTTCGAAAAATATGATGTTAATTATGTCTTCAATTTAACTTTCTGACTGGTTTCTTATCTCAAAATTCTTTATTAGAAATCAAACAATACCAGGACGTTACTTTGGTCTTGTGAGTTTGTGTTTAGGGAGCTGAAACAGATTCTTGGCCTTATTACAATAAGTAGATTTTATAGTGAACTTATATTCTATGTTTGTTGTTGGGTAAATGTAGTTTTAATAAATTAAGATTATGGTTATTAAAAGGTATGTTTGTTGTGTTCTCACATTCTTTCTAATCAGCTATCATATAGCAATATCTATGGGTTAAAGATAAATTAAGTGAAGGACGTGATATAGCTCTAGGCATTTCCAAGGCATTTGATATAGCGTATCATGCTGACGTTCTTTACAATATAAGTTTTTTGGTCAATGTACTGAAGACAAAGTCTTTGGAATCTTTTTTTTTTCTAAGATTATTAAATGGACGTCATACTTAATGGAATTATGTCAACATTTGTTAAGGCTACTAAGTCTCAATCTCCTTGAAAACCAAATAATACAAATCTCAGATAAAGCTCCAGATAAGCCTTTATGACTTGCCACTTAGGAATATCACATTGAGTCAGCTTATTATCACCTCAATGAAATATGATCTTTCTAAATATATTTTGTAATTATTTTATTAAGAAAAATTTACCTGTTTGAAAATACATTCTTCCATTTTCTCCTACAGCTGCTACAATATTTCTGTTTGCACCAATATTCAAAAACTTTACGCTTTGACTTCCTCCAAGCACAAATTCTAACTTCTTTTCGTCTCCGCCACGAGTACCCTTTGCTTTCCATGCTAATCCTTTAGAATCTATTTTCCATGCTAGGTTGTCGTAAGCTACGCCCACCGAAACTGCATCACCACCAATCTCTCTTAATTTTGTAAACGATTTTGGTGACGATGAGTTAAAACGACCAGACCAGTACAGCTTATTTTCTGATGTAGTAAACCAGCAAAAGTTTTTACCACAGCTAATGCTTTTATAATCCATCTGTGAAATGTTATGAAAATCAAATTTTGTAGTGTTTTGGGTGGTAATGTTTGAAGTACTGTATAAATACCCTAAAGAAAAAAGAGAAAGACTATTAAAAGATTTAGATCTACTATCTTTTTCAGAAGCAAGTATTGTGTGTGATCAATATAACGCTTTTGTTAATATTGTCTAGAACTCCAATTACTACAAACAGGTACATAGGTAATAAAGCTAAAAAAGAAATATAGAAATAAGTACCATTAAATCATACAGGATCTTAATAATACAAAACGACAAGAAATGGTTATATAATTGTTACTCAAATTGGTTTATCCTTTATCCTTTCTCTTTAGATCTCATTATTGTTTATAGCTCAAATTCAATTCCTTTGTTTTCCCACTCTCATTGTTTACACAANTAGATCTACTATCTTTTTCAGAAGCAAGTATTGTGTGTGATCAATATAACGCTTTTGTTAATATTGTCTAGAACTCCAATTACTACAAACAGGTACATAGGTAATAAAGCTAAAAAAGAAATATAGAAATAAGTACCATTAAATCATACAGGATCTTAATAATACAAAACGACAAGAAATGGTTATATAATTGTTACTCAAATTGGTTTATCCTTTATCCTTTCTCTTTAGATCTCATTATTGTTTATAGCTCAAATTCAATTCCTTTGTTTTCCCACTCTCATTGTTTACACAAACAAACTTAAAGGTCTATCTAACTGCAAGACCGTTACAAATTTTTGTAAATACTAATGTTTCCTAAATATACTATATATGTATATATTCAAATTTTGTAGTTCTGCGTAATACAGTAAAAAGCTGTTTTTATCAATCCTATGGACATCATGAATATTACAATGTTTGTTAATATCACAACTTTGATATTTGTAAACTGTAATACAAAAAACTGTTTAAATCTCTACCATTCCATTCACAAAACTAAAAATCAAATGTAAAATATATTTTATTTCTATCGTCCTTATTTATCCTCATTTTCATTCATCTATTTTAGAAATCCTCTATTGATTTATTTGTAAAAGAAAATACAATTTGGTTTTTTGCCTTTTTGTACCATATCACATAGTTTAGTTCCTTTTCTAGATCTGGGTGGGCCCTGAAAAATACGTTCTGCATTAGTTTGAAATTAATAGTCAGAAAAACAATTTTCTCTGTAATGTTTCTCAAAATATAATAATACACTATCTGTGACATAATCGCTACCAATTTTTTTAGTATTATATTTGACAACCTCTTCACTTTTAAATGACATTTTAGGGTTAGAAATATGAATCCCATCTGTATTATAACTATATAATATGCTATCTTTGCCATGACATGTTTCAATTAGTTGTTAACACTTGAGTATGGTTTCTGAGACAATTAATCTGACAACGTATGTATGATCTGAAAAAGTACGATCTTTTTTCTGTACTCGTACCGAAAACACGCCTTCGCAATAATCTACTGTTATATTTTTTCTTCTCGGGCAATCCAAATGTCCAACAGCATATTGCAGTATCATATTTTGTACATATGAATCCATGATTGATTTTATTGTATTTACAACCAACCTCTCTAATAAAACTTTTTGCTAATTTTTTGGCTTCAGCTACTGGAAAAATTATCAAATTGATATTTTATCTACTCGCTAAAGGTATCTGGTTTTAAGGCCGCTTTAGTATCAACCTTATATTTGATCTGTTTTAGTGGCATGTGTAATATTTCAACAGATACGATATTAAGTTCTAAGAGTAAAAACTAAAAACCTGCTTCAATTAAAATAGGATAGCTATAATTAATTATTCAAAACAGTCTCATCGATGTAAAATTATCCACAATTATTTAAATCGCTCTTACAGTTAAAGCATTCAATAACAGCTTGTATGGTATACAATGGTATCGGTTGTGTATTATTCATACATATGCTTGGATAGCGTTTAGCAATATCTATACTGACAACATCATCTGAAATATAGTCCGTTGTACACCATTGCAAAGCTCGAGAATAAAAATGATCAAGCAATTATCTTCTTTTTAAATTGTAACTAGATTCAGGTACGTAACCGTAGCATTGTTTAAAGAAATTTGTTGCTACATTTATATATGACTCATTACGCCATTTAAAGTCTTGTGTCTTATATATATTGAAAAGCTTATTGCAGATCGTCATCCTAGTATCATATTCATTTTCTAATAAGTACATATTCTTTTTATGATCAATAAAACTACCAGAACTACAATTGTTATTCCACGGCATATACTCAACATAAAATGCTTTTTTTTTGCTTTTGAAATCAATTGCATCCTTTATCTTCATTTCAGGAGGAATAACAATTATATGATTTTCTTTGTTGATATTAGAAATTTCTTTAATCAAATCAATCTTTGTAACATTTTCATGTTTTCTACTCTATTTTAGGTCTGACATATATATTAATAAATTAATGCATCCTCCTTGGTTTGCTTTTGAAGTGATAATCTTTAATCTTTCATTAGTTATTAGGAAGCAATGATTATCTCTTACAATGGATACAAGTACAATATCCGTATGCCCCCTAGTACTTTTATGTTATTTGGTTTTTTTATATCTGCTATCCTAGGCATGTATCAATACATGGTTATGACATTCTTTTACCCAATTGATTAATTCCTGTGTATTAATCATATCAACCTCAGGTATATATTCCTATATTTCATCCTTTAATTTCTCATATGTATATGTTTTAAAATCATTTGTCCCCTTACTTGACTCCACACATAATCAACAACATATGTATATATACCATAGCTCTTTATTGGTATCTGTTTGTTTAACAGGTATTATTCTAAATTTAATCTACCCATTTTATGGTTTTTGAAATCAGTATTAACAAGTTTCATTATTTGACATCTGATTGCTGATATATATTCACAAGATAATATAGCGAATTTATTTTTGAGTAACGTATACATTGCAAATATATAAATATTACACTGCTCTACACTCAAAATGCCACTTAAATCAAATTAGTGCATTTTAGTCAATTCGTGGGTGCTGATTACGAATATGATAATAAAAAAGTATTCTGCCGTACGGATTTTTTTTTCACAGAGCTTTGAAGGCTTTTCTTAAGATGGAAATTTGCATAATTTTAGGCAATCGTGCTGGGGTGATGTATTTGTTAAATCTCCTAATCTTTTTATATATTTGCAGTCTGAATGCATCTCTCCAATGTGTATATAATAGCAGGTTGATTCATTCAGTGATTTCCTCCATTACTTTTCATTAAATATACGATGATGCTAAAAGAACTATATGTAGGACTAGGCACAAAGGATCTGGGTTGACTCATATTTTCTAGTCCATTGACGTATTCTGTATTCAGTAATAGTATGATTCACAATATAATAAAACCTGTAGCCTAATCAACAAACATTCGTGTAGATGGATGATA
>RDPX01000604.1:132764-146941 GCA_003991215.1 Morbakka virulenta | reverse complement strand
CCACATCACCACAAATAAAAACTAAACGGTAGAATTGTTTTATACACGCAGATTCGGAATCAGCGCATCAAACTGTATCTGCCATTCAAGTGGCAAATATTTTTTTTAATTTCGAGCAGTGTTATTTGAATATTTATTTTTTTGTTTTTCTATTGAAAATGTCCCAAAACAACTTTTCTATTATTTCATAATGTTTATGTGTATCTTTCAGTTGTATTATAATTTTATAATAATTATTTTTATTCTTGGTTTTATCATTTGCATTAGGCAATTATTCATATATTTATTCCAAAGAATTAAATCGCTTGTTGAAGCTTTATAATTAAATTCTCTTGTCCTTATTCGTACAGAAAATGTCAGATTTGTTCACCCATTTTTCCTAACCTTTTTTTTAAAAAGTTCTAAAAAAGATATATTAACTTTAAAGGTATCTTTACTAAGTTTTAATTCATCACTTCTAAAGAAAAATGATAAAACATCTTTTAATCTATAATATCAAAAAATATCTTTTTATTATCAAAACAAGTTAATTTTGAAATATTTATGATCTAGTTTTATATTGTTTCTCTTTATTTTTAATTCAAATTTATTTTTTTCATTCAAAATTTATAATTAAAAAATGATTGTTGTTGACTAAATGATTTTTATAGGTAATTTTGGTTGATTAGTTATTGAATCAGTTTTACTTTGCTTTACTTACTTCAAAAACATATTGATAAGATCTGATTTAGTATATTTATTAAGTTAGATTTTTCTAAATCCATACCTATATTTTTAAAAATGAATTATAATAAAATTTTATTTAGAGAAAAAAGTATATTATATATCTATAATATATGAGTAAAATTTCAATAAATAAGAAATATATCATGTTCATCCTGATAATAATTTATATATCTATCCGATGATATGGGTAATATGATATATATTGCTAAAAAATACATGTCAATACACATAATGGTTATGTTATATGCTGTGCTAGAAAACATGGTAGTAAGCCACAAAAAAGGTATTATGTTCACAGGTTTGTTTATTAATCTTTTAATGATATTATACCAGAAGGTAAGGTAATTGACCATATTTATAACAAAGCATATGATAATAGATTTACAATTATTTACAATTACTATTAAAGATTTAATGGGAAATTAATGAACACCAGTAATGTATTTTTGGGTATATTATAACAACTAATTTCAAAACATTTTTTATATCTTTCATCAATATTTCTATTTTTATTCTTATTATTTTCTTGATGTATATATTAAAATATTTTCATAAAAATAAATTACAAATTATTTTCAAAAAACTATATAAAGAAGTTATACAATTGAATGTAAATTGTATAAAACATAATATGGTATATCCTCTATACTTGACTTAATTATACCATAAGCAATATGCTACATGAATGGAAACTGTGGTATCATATTTAATAATGAATAGATACCATGCTTTTTATAAAAGCTATGAAACTGTACAGTAATACACAATGAACCTAATTTGCTTTTATGATATGATTAAAAAATGTGGCTATTGATCCCCATCCTTTGATTATGTCAGAAAAGCATAAATATGTTTGTGTTACTGCCCTTTATTGAGATAATTAAAATCATTTTGTGTTAGTATACATCAATTATTTTTCAGCCTGTATTATTATAAGGAAATAGAATATAGTATACAAATTATTTTTCATATAAATGGATATGATAATTATAATATTAAATTTAATTCCACTATAATCAAGTTTTTGTACAAATTGTTTGAGGGTCTTTTTCATATGGATTTAATTATCTTACGTGATACCATTTGAAACTTTCATTATCTTTTTTCTTCAAATTGATTTCTTATTTTGTAATTCTTATGGTAGTAACATATAATAGCTCCCCTTCAATGATTTATATTTGACAATGTTTAAGAAATGATTATCTGTGGAATCAACAGTCCATCCTGAATCTTCTGATAGCCATTGAGCAGTTCTATTCAAAAGTCTTGCCATGCTATTTTTAATGATTTAACAATATCTTTTTAGTTTATTATAGTTTTTATTTTTATATTAAAATATGCTGTTTTATAATCTTATTTATTATTTTTAAATTTTAAAGAGTAATTTTAATTGTTTCAACACGCTTGATACCCTTCATTAATTTGAATTGATTTAGTAATTGTGATTTAATAGCTTTTCTAGTGTTATTCAATATAAGAATGGGCCTTTATTACGTACTGAACTAATTTTATAACCTTTTTTGTATAAACGTTTACAGCTTGATTTCGTTCCTTAATTAAAATACTATTTAAAGTGGAAACAGATTTTTTAATAAAAGAATTTTGATAATTTTGTATCATCTGCGTAACATCCTTATATGGTTTATTCTTACTAGCCTGTTTATTTTGTTTCATTAACATTTCAATTAATTCTTGTTTACTGAGCTTATTAAGATCTCTCTTATTCATATACAGGTCAAATTCTTTTTTTCAAACCACTACCATATTAAATATTAATATTATCACTATTATTAAAAATTCATTCAGCTTCTTAATTTTCATCATATTCTGAACCAGAATCATCTTCTGGTATCATGGAATCATCACCAGCTGAATCATATTCGAAATAATCCTCTTTATTATACAATATGTTCTAATCATATTCAGTATTTTAATCATGATCAAACAGATTTTTATTTTATTGTATATCTTCTAAAATATATCTTAGAAATTTTATAACCTGTTTTATATTAAATACAGCTTTTAATATTATACTACTAAAATCATTTAAATTTCAAAACATATTTATTTTTAATCTTATGAGTCACAAGTCTACCCTCTTGTAATTCAATAAGATTATTTTGGGGTTCATCAACTATTCATTAATTTCCTCTTCTCCTACTCTTCCATTTTATCATTTGATCAACTTTGTTGTATGGCTTAATACTTTATATAGTAATATTACCATTAGAGTCATCCTCAACTGGTGTTCTAAAAATCGTTGTCCTGGTGGCCATACAGCTTTTGGTCTTGGTAGTTTACCAATCATATGAATATCAAACCATTACCCATTTTATTCTGTTTAATAAGTTATACACCAAACACAATAAGTAGCTGTATATAACACAGTTGGATTGTTCCCACGGGTCTTATTTTCTTTATCAAGAAACAGAAACTCACTTGCTCCAAATTTATCAAACAATTTTGAATCATTTTGCCCTTAGAAATTATATTACAATGGTTTCTCATCACTGGAGAGTAAAGACACATCTGTGAGCAACTCAATCTTTTTTTTTGTGGTACATCATAATATGACTGACTGGGTTATATCGATGGCATTAGCAGTATAGTAATTTTGGGTTCTGACTATTTTTACAAAATTTCTTCCTTCAAAAATTAGTCAGAAAGCCTCAATTACCATACTAATTTAATAATCTTATGATAACATTTTCATAAAAAAGTTATCCTACTACCCCCTATAAAAGCACAATTTAATGCCTTTTTAATGCCTTAATTGAGATATAGGATTTTGAAGAAAAGTTACCTTATGATTTTTTATCTTATAGTTTCTGGTAATCTAGAGATCTCGGCATGACAAAGTATTTGAATAGCAAATTATTTTCTCAACCAAATAGTTTGACATGTAAAGACTAGTCACCGGGATGGAAAGTGATGCGCACCAGGTAGTTAGTGCTTTTTGAAGCTTGCTTCAAAGAGCTACAGGGCGTGTGCTTATTAAAATAAACAGCAGTCTTCATTTGGTGGAGCCATTATATTTTAATAGAATAGTTATAATATGTGGGTTACATCGCTTGGTAACTTTAGAGGAGACGAGACTTCTATCAAATGATGTTTGTTCATAACAGATATTAAGGTATTGAGTTCATAATCAGCTCTTCGATTAGCAAGATGAAACATGCTAGAAACAATTTTGGTGATATTCAGTTTGAGTCTCCGATTTTTGAATTATTTGCTGATGATATCCATATCTCGTGATAATGTCCTTTCAATTACGTAAAACTTCTTATGGCAAGTCTTAAGGGCTATATCGTCAGCATAAATGTATTTTTTACTGATAGTTGGGGGTATATCGTGTGTGTGCAGGTTGAAAAGAAGTGGAGCAATGAATGAACCTTGTGGTACACCATTAGTTAGGGTTTGGCAGCGTGATTTCTTTGCACCCACATGTACATGAAAGCGCAGCTGTGATAGCATGGTCATAATGACATGAACCATTTCCTTGGATGGTATCGTTCTCAACAATTTCAGTGTAAGCCCAAGGTGCCACACAGTGTCACAAGCGGCAGAAAGGTCAACAAATACAACTCTTTCCTTAAGTTTCTTGTCAAAAGCATATTCAATATCCTCTGTAAGTAATACAACTTGATCCTGGGAAGATCGACCTGGTCAGAAGCCTGCTTGTTCCTTGGGATCTTTTCAGTGATTGGTTGTATGCGATTGTAAAGTAATCTTTCGTAAAGCTTAGAGGGAACACTATGCAGACTGACTGGTCTGTAATTACCAACAGCATGTGGTCCTTTCTTGGGTTTAAGCACAGCAACCACTTTCGCAAGTTTCCATATTTCGGGTACTTTGTTTGTATGCAGAGAGACATTGAAGGAAGATCGTAGCCATTGAATGCAGTTCTCATGGATATGAAGAAAGAACTCATGTTGTACGTTGTCTGAGCCTTGGGTTTTACCGGTTTTCAGTGATTTAATGGCAGATATTATTTCATCATCTGAAAACTCATCGCAAAGGTTTTGATCTACTGATGGGGAATTCCATTCTTCTTCAATTGTCGATTTACTTCTCTTGTAAATTAGTGATTAGGGTTTTTGTAATTCCCGTTGTTTAGAAGACATGAAGCAACTGCGGGGTGTATGGGGTGTACCGAGGGAGTTACCATCCAGTGGCAACCCTCAGCTGACCTACGGGTGGATGGACCCACTGGGCTCCCGAAGTCACTCAACTCTCATGTCTGGCTCCAAGTAGCTGCATGTGCGCGGCAGCGGCCACACCCTGGTAAACCGCTTCAGCTGGCGGGCTAAACGACATGAGGGTAGCCAACAACTTGTTGTTGGTGATAGTGCACGTCTCGCACTAAGCGCATAAAGTCAGGAAGCGGCAGATTGGCGGAGGAATCTTTTACAGATCAACGGCAAGAAGGCGCAACCTGCAAACGCATCGTGGTATGCTGAGGGCACAAAGAGGCGTTTTAATTATCAGTGGCCAGCCACCGGTGGAAGGCAATGGCAAACCACCACCGTAAAATGCCAAGAAAGTCATGTTAATGCACAGAAAAAAGTCCAACACTAACAGCGTGAAGGGGACTAGCAAGACTAGCACCTCGCTCGGTAGGACTATCCATGTTCGACAGGTGGACTCCGACCGTCATCCAGATACTGTCAGAAACAAACACACGCGAAGGATCGGTACGTGGAATGTGAGGACTTTGTACCAACCCGGGAAACTACACAACATCAAACAAGAAATGCATAGGCTAAATGTCAACATGTTGGGGTTATGTGAAACGAGGTGGTCAGGCTCTGGTAGTTTCACGATAGATGGCTACAAGGTCATATACTCAGGCGGAAGCAGGCATGAGAAGGGAGTAGGAATTATATTGGACTCAGAACTCAGCAAGTGTCTCATAGGATATTGGACGTTATCAGAGAGAGTCATGCTGGTGAGAATCAAAGGTAAGCCGTTCGACATGAGCATCATACAGCTATATGCACCAACAGCAGAAAGCGAAGATGAAGACATTGATCTATTTTATGAGCAACTGGACGAAGCCATGAGACAATGTAAATCACAAGACATTGTTGTAGTGATGGGTGATCTCAATGCAAAAGTTGGCAACGAAGAAACTCCCCAGGTGACAGGGAAGTTTGGACTCGGAGAAAGAAATGAAAGAGGAGAGCGATGGATCAGCTGGTGTAAAGCCAACAATCAGAGCATCACCAACACACTCTTCATGAATCCTGCACGACGCAGATGGACGTGGAAAGATCCAGGAGACAGAACACGAAACCAAATTGACTACATCACGATAAACCATCGATTCCGGAATGCAGTAACAAATTCAAAGAGCTATCCTGGAGCTGACGGCGACAGCGACCACAACCCTGTTGTCTGCACTATCAAAGTCAAACTTCGTAGGCTAAAGCGTGCCACTCCGCATGCCAAACTCCAATGGAACCTGCTTAGAGAAAGCGAAGAGATGAAAGAGCGGTATGCAGTTGAGGTTAAAAACCGTTTTCAAGTCCTCGAGAGCGAAGACTCCAGCAAGTGGGCAGTCCTTCAAGAAGCCATAGTAGCAACAGCGGAGAAGCTAATACCCCCAATCAAGAAAGAAATAAAGAGCAGGTGGATGAAGCCCGAAATCTTGACATTAATGAGAGAACGGCAAAAGATCAAACAAAGAGATTCAGATCAATATCAAATGTTGAATCGCGAGATCAGGAGGAAGTGCAGAGAAGCCAAAGAAGAATGGCTCAACGAAAAATGTGCCGAAGCAGAACGATGCAAGGACTATGACTCAACATCGATGCACAAGAAAATCAATCAACTCGTGGGAAAGCAATCATGCTCTGCAAGCGGATGCCTCAAAGGACGAGACGGATCTTTACTAATGGAAAAAGAAGAGATCATGGAACGATGGGCTGAATACACAGAGGAGCTGTTTAGAGATGACAGAGGTGGAAAACCAAATATCAGGAAACCTATCGACGGTCCCAAGATAATGAAAAGTGAAGTTCGATCAGCTATTAAGAAGATGAAGAGAAACAAGGCCACAGGACCAGACGGCATATGCATCGAAGCCATCCAAGCCTTGGAAGAATTTGGAATAGAGAAGGTAACAGACATGCTCAACGAAATCTATGACAGCGGCGAAATTCCATCAGAAATGTCTAAATCTATCTTCATTGCCTTGCCTAAAAAACCAGGGACAACAGAGTGTGAACTGCACCGAACAATCAGCCTCATGAGCCATGTAACCAAGATCCTTATGAGGGTAATCATGGCAAGAACGCGTAGAGCATCCAGACCGGAGATAAGCAAGCATCAATTTGGTTTCGTTCCAGACGCAGGCACACAGAATGCCATCTTCATCATGAGAATGCTCTCCGAAAGAGCAATAGAAATGCAACAAGACATATTTGTATGTTTTATTGATTATAGCAAAGCATTTGATAAAGTGAGGCATGAAGCAATGTTGGAAATCTTGCAATCTCTGGACATTGACGGAAAAGACATCAGAATACTGAGGAATTTGTACTGGGAGCAGACAGCAGGAGTGCGTGTAGACAATGAAGTTGGAAGATACTGCCAGATTAGAAGGGGTGTTAGGCAAGGATGTGTGCTATCTCCGGACCTGTTCAATTTATATAGCGAATACATTATGAGGTCCATCGAAGAAAAGGAAGGATTCAGTGTAGGTGGTTACAATTTGAATAACATTCGTTACGCTGACGACACCACCCTCATTGCAGATTCAGCAGAGAAGCTTCAAGACATTTTGAACACAGTTGTTGAAGAGAGTGCTCTCAAAGGTCTTAGCATTAATCAGAAGAAGACATTCTGTATGGCCATAAGCAAGAAGAATGAACAGGTCAACTGTCACTTGAAGATCTCTGGACAAAGAATACAGCAAGTTAACAGGTTCAACTATCTAGGAAGCATGATCCAATCGGACGGTAGATGCGCAAACGAGATCAAACGAAGGATTGCTATGGCGAAGGAGACTTTCCAGCGCATGTCGAAAGTGCTGAAGAACTCGTCCATACAAGTAGGAACCAAGATAAGGATAATGAAGTGTTATGTTCTTCCTGTTCTGACATACGGCTGTGAAAGTTGGACAATCACACAAGAAATGGAGAAAAGATTGAACGCGGTCGAGATGTGGATGCTGAGAAGGATTTTGCGAATCCCATGGACAGATCATATAAGTAACGAGGAAGTACTGCGAAGAGCCAACTACACCAAGGAAGTCATGAGGACAATAAGGAAAAGGCAGCTGTCGTTTTTCGGGCATGTAATGAGGAAAGAGGGCTTGGAGAACCTAGCAATAACCGGAAAAGTACAAGGGACGAAAGGAAGAGGAAGACCAAGACTCAAGTATCTGAAGACCTTGGCCGCAGTGACCAGCACTACCGAGGAACAGCTGTTGAGGAGAACAAGGGACAGGAACCTGTGGAGAAACATGACCGCCAACGTTCTGGAAGGACACGGCACCTGAAGAGAGAGAGAGAAGCAACTGCGTTTGGACTAATCCAATTCGGATTTGGGGTGACATTTTTTCGGGCAGTGAGTTTGTTAATAGTTGACCATGCTTTTCGACTGGACTCTTTCATATTGATGCCCTCAACAGTGGTAGACCATTTTTCCTTTCGTTTATTTTAAGGTGATCGATAAGACGGTTTGCTGAAGACATCTTTTTTCAAGAGACTAAGCTTTTTCATGCTGAGAAGCAAGTTCATTGCATTTCTTATCCCATTTAGGAATGTAGTTCTTTCGAAAGCCTCTTTGAATTGTATCTTTAGCTTCTTTCGGAATGCTGTGTAACACAAATTTAAATCTGATTCTAATGATGGGAGATCATCACACATATTTCTAGTTGCATCCTCAAATCTATCCCAGTCGGCTTTGTTGAAATTCCATCTAGGTAGTGACGATGTCGGCGTGTATTCAATCAAAGCTGGGTGATGGATGATTGTAGATCGATGCTGAGATTTTGGAAAGTTACCCAAAACAGTGTGTACAGGATGAGGCAGAGAGCTGTTACATCATGCGTGAAGAAAGTAATATCTGGATTTGTGTAGGTGTCCTATGCACCAGAATGAAACGTCTTTGGTTGATTATGATCGAAAAGCAACTTAATATCGAATGTGCTGGACCAATCATAAAGAGCATCCCCATCCGTATTATTTTTAGAATAGCCCCAAGTTGTATAATGACAGTTGAAATCACCGGAGTATATTGCTGGGTGATCATA
Source organism: Morbakka virulenta (assembly GCA_003991215.1). Taxonomy (NCBI): domain Eukaryota; kingdom Metazoa; phylum Cnidaria; class Cubozoa; order Carybdeida; family Carukiidae; genus Morbakka; species Morbakka virulenta. Next base: position 137,955 of record RDPX01000604.1, on the reverse strand, counting down.
ATGGGGTGGTGGTTCAAACGGAGAATTAGGTGGTTTGTAGTAGTTTATTATTGTAATTTCTCCATTGATGGAAATGGTTTGCCATTCAACTGCACTATCAACATTACTGCAGTCAATTTCAACAGAAAGAAGGTTGTTACAACTGCCTGGCCTTTGCACAACTGCCTACTTTTCTACTGGTGTCCAAGTGATCTTCACAATCATACCCCAGCCCAACATCCGCCAGGATATCCACACAATGGACATGATTTGAGTTTCATTGCTTTCAACACTGTGTGGCAACATTAAAAACACCAAACATTGAATAATGCCCTGATGACACTGTTGTTTATTTCACATTCCTCTGACCCTGATTCGGCTGACAAAATCAGTTTTCAAGCTCCACTACAAAGGGCTTTGTTATTCGTGAGTGCCTTTCAGAAAAGTTTTTTCTTGGTAGTTTGTGCAGGTCGTCGTATACTGAGCTTGACAGTTGCTACTTCTATTCGATGATCACTACGATTGGAAGATGAAAAGGCTCGGCAGTAGCTGAGGCTATTTCACCACCGTTTTTGATAGATAACGAAGTCAATTTGGGAGAGTGTGCCCGACAGTGATTTTTATGTCAAAAGTTTTATTTTTGGCTTTAGAAATGATGTATTTCCAACGATGAGGTTGCGTTGGTGAAGGAAATCGAGAAGAAACTGCCCATTTCGATTGGCTGTCATGTGGTAGGAGACGCCTATGTCGATTTGGGCATTCATATCACCTCGGATGAAAAGCAAAGAGTTTGATGGCACTTCTTCGAGAACCCGGGTCAATTTCAAGTAAAATTCTGCAATTATGTCATCGTCAAGAGCAGTATGAGGAGAGTAGCATACAATGACAGTGGTCTTAGGATTTTCTTTGAATGTGTCAGACATAATATGCTCGTCATGTTGTTTCACCGATTCAAGGAGAGGCAGAGGCTTTGTGTCTATCACAATGCCCACCCCATGAATTGAGACTTCACAGCTGTTACGTATGGCTGATGAGGTAAACAAATTACTTGATCTAAATATACGGTTAACTATTTCAGGATCAGTGTTGCTATGCACAACTCGATGTTCTTGTATGTATATTATGTCGATGGCATAATCATTTACTAGTTTGTCTAGTTCAACTTGAGGTGAAAGATGTTGCATTGTTCTACAGTTGAATGTTGCAATTTTGTATGTCTTAGTTGGTTTTGAGAGGCCTTTCTTTGATTTACAACAATTAAAACCTTTCCACCCCACAGGAAAGTAGCCCTCCACTGCAGGGTTTATGATATACTTATCATAAAATGCAGGAACTGCATCGTCAGACTGCATGATTGGCCGGTTATCAAAGGCTTTAACCTTGGTGCTGTGATCAGACTTTTTCATGTTTTTTCTAATAGTTGGGTACATATACGGCTCACCACACCTGAATATCCTTTACGGTTCTCCAATTACTGGAGCGGTGCACCTACCCGTTGTCATGCTATATGATTCTCCGCAAAGCTGCGTTGTTGTCTCTGCCGAAAAACCAGTTTACCAATGATCCCCACAGGAACTACAACTACCCGTAAAGAGAAGAGGGACTTTTTATAGAGGTTTGGTCACCTCTAGTGGGCTGTCAGGACCATAGTTTTTCATGGCCTGCCTCAAACCATGCCCACATGGCGTTATTGCTATTTGACCCATAACAGCTGGGACCCTAACAGGTGCTACCACTGCGGGTCAAAGTGGATCTCGGAGCTGTGATGACTAAGGGGTAACTCAACGATCCTCAAAACTCCAGATCTCCCGAACCAAAGCCTCATCACCGGGAGGTGTTTTGAGTCATACTCAGGACATGAAATAATGAATACTAATGAATATTGTAATGGTAATAGAGACATTGTAATATTTGATGATCTTGTTAATGCTTCAGAAAAAGTTAAAAACAAAATTTATAATCACTTCACTGATGATAGGCATCATTTCATCAGTCCAATGTATTTATTTCAAAACTATTATGATGTGCCACAAAAATATTTAATTGCTCACGTATGTCTCTATTCTCCAGTTACTAAAAATCATTGCAATTTAATTGCTAAAGATAATATGATTGATTCAAAATTATTTGATACATTAGGAGTATACGAGTTCCTGTTTCTTAAAAAGGAAATGATCTGTAAGAAACAATTTGATGAAACAATCTAACTGCGTTGTACCTTATCGGTGAAAAAATATAGGGGAAAAAATTCGTCGGGGGAATATTTCGTCACTTTTGAAAATTTTGTCACTTTTCCCCAACGAATTTTGCAACTTCGTCATTTTTCCTCAACCAATTATTAACATGAAAAGGACTTTGAATATCACAAAACAAGAACTTTATTTAGTTAATATTAATATTACAACGAAGGTATAATATTGCTAACAGCTAATCTTAAATAATTATGTCATGGTTATTTGCATCACAATTATCATTGTTTTTATCATTGCCTTTAGTGTTTATATTAAAATCAGCATCCTGGTCACTCCCTTCTTCTTCATCATCTTCATCATTGTTATCTTCAACAAATCCAGTATANACTATTATGATGTGCCACAAAAATATTTAATTGCTCACGTATGTCTCTATTCTCCAGTTACTAAAAATCATTGCAATTTAATTGCTAAAGATAATATGATTGATTCAAAATTATTTGATACATTAGGAGTATACGAGTTCCTGTTTCTTAAAAAGGAAATGATCTGTAAGAAACAATTTGATGAAACAATCTAACTGCGTTGTACCTTATCGGCGAAAAAATATAGGGGAAAAAATTCGTCGGGGGAATATTTTGTCACTTTTGAAAATTTTGTCACTTTTCCCCAACGAATTTTGCAACTTCGTCATTTTTCCTCAACCAATTATTAACATGAAAAGGACTTTGAATATCACAAAACAAGAACTTTATTTAGTTAATATTAATATTACAACGAAGGTATAATATTGCTAACAGCTAATCTTAAATAATTATGTCATGGTTATTTGCATCACAATTATCATTGTTTTTATCATTGCCTTTAGTGTTTATATTAAAATCAGCATCCTGGTCACTCCCTTCTTCTTCATCATCTTCATCATTGTTATCTTCAACAAATCCAGTATATTTCCAATCATAAAGCCTCGTCACAAACTGATTCATCAAATCTAGTGTTAATTTATCGTCGCACGTGAACGTAAGTTGTAGCAGTATTTCTAAGCCTCCTGATGGTATGGGCGACCTTCTATAGGTCAAAGACTTGACATGACCACTAACCTTGCCGCCTTCGGTCTTGACAAAGAAGTGAATATGTCGTGATATTTCACGGGGGATATAACCTGCTGTTATGAGGCTGTCGAAGAATCGATTCTTAATTCTAATGACACATGGGTATGGATCGACTTCCAATGATACTTTTTTTGTTTCCATTTCGACAGTAATTTTTGTATGCATGGTATCCCCTTGAAGCAACAGTTGTAGTGAATGAATAAGCCATACTCTTTCTCAATTACGAAATACAAAAACAAAATCTGATAAAGCCTCTTGCCTTGTTTGTTAAAATATTTTTCTGATGTTTTAATTCGAATAAGCAGAGAATTCGAAATTTGAATTTGAATCTGTCTTATTGTAGTTTTTTTTGTGCAGATTTCATTAAACATTTGTTTACGGTAAGGAAAGAACAATTTAACAGCAATTGGGAAAGTGAAAGATATTTGTGTCTTTTTAAAGGGTCGGAAGGAGACTGATGCCCAACCTCTTTTTGCAAGTGCAACTGCTGATGTTTCACAATCAGAACTAATGATGGTTGAAAATGAGATTAAAAAAATCAACACAAGTCAGAAAGCATTATAACAAAAGAGAAACAATCAAAAGAGAAGCTGCGAAATATGCATTACTTTATGGAACCAAGGCAACAATTGAGCGATTCAATAAAATTTATCCAAAGTATACTTTCATAAGAACTACCATCAACGCCTGGAAATTCAAAATGAAGAAGGAGAAGGATGGGAACACAATTTTTAAAAAGAAAAGGCGACAAAACATAGTTTCAGACGATTTCATGAAAAACGTAAAGACCGTTATGATGGAAACATAGGCTGCTTGAACTGCGATAAGCAGCCGCATTGTAATGGCCATCGGCAATGGAGTGGTGAGGTCAAATGGTGCGACACTTTTAAAAGAAAATTGGGGCTGTTTAGAGTTAACCGAAGATTAGGCAGGAGGAGTTATCAAGTCAATGAAATGGACAAAGAGGAAAGGCACCACTGGGAAAATAGAGCCATCTAACCAATTTCTATTAGAAGAAAAATTAACTTTTCAAAAGAAGATTTCTAGTGTAATTTTTGAACATGATATTCCTAAAGAACTAACCATCAACTCAGATGAAACACCACTATCTTACGTAAGTCCTTGCAAAAACACTTTTGACATTAAAGGTGTGAAAACCGTTCCGATACGCGTTTCCCTAATTCTATGATGTAATGTTAGCCTCGACTTCAAAATGAGACCCGTATGGACAAAAATATAAACAAAAATGGAGGAAGTGGAGATAGAACTCGAAACTCTTATAATTATTAAAAAACCTGAGGCAACTGTCAATTTTAGTAGATCTCTTTTGGATATAAATGTTCAAAATTTGTTATTACGAGATATAAATGCTGATCTGGACGTTACGTTAATTACAGATACAAATCCAAAGAAAAGTTGACATGGGGAAAATCTCTGGATTTTCTTCCAGTATTTACTAGGCGACAAATAGACCTCCATGTTAGGAAGTGTGGCAAAATAAAAAGGTTACATATTAAAAAAACATTAGAAAGAGGGCTTAAGTTTAAACAGGAACGTTGCATTTTATCGGAAAGTTTGTTTACTGCACGAACTTTAAAGTATCTTATAGCCAAAGCTTCATGTCGAGCAAGCATGAAAAAACTGCAGAGGCAAGTAGAGGTTCATATTAACCGAAAAAACAGTGAGGTGAATAAAGCAAAATGTAACTGTCCTGCTGGTTTAAGTGGGTATTGCAACCATGTAATGGCTTTAGTCTTCGAACTGGCAGAATACTCATTGCATTCATTGATGGTTGTACGAACTGAAAGAGCATGTACTAGTGTGCTTAGAAAATGGGGTGTTCCAGGAAACAAAGAGACAGTAAAATATGCTGTTATGAAAACTGCTGTTTATAGCAATGTTATGAAA
>RDPX01000604.1:108351-121436 GCA_003991215.1 Morbakka virulenta | reverse complement strand
ATGAATGGTACCGAAAAGGAGACTTCGAGTACACGAAAGGTGGGGTTGTAAAGCCACCAAACTATGTTCTACAAGTTCAGTGGGTCGTCGATGCTTGGAAGAAAATCGATCCTGAAATTGTAAAGAAACCTTTCGAAACATGTGGAATTACAACCAGTGATGTAAACAAAATTCACTGCTTGAAAGAAGGCCAGCCAACCGAAGAGGCCCGAGTTTTGTTAGGAACATCGGACGGGAACCTCGAATTTGAACCAATTTCAACTCTAGACGATGACGTAAATTTGGAAGTGGAGAATTTAAAAGATGTAACTGATTTAACAGATAAGGTAATTAACGAAGGTGAAATAGAAATCTTGTCTTAAAAAAACGTCGTTATTCCATTCCAGGCTTTAATTTTATGCTTTCAAAAATTAAGTGCGGCTTTTAATTAAGGGCGGCTTCTATTCAAGGGCGGCTTCTATTCAAGAAAATACGGTATATAAAAAGCGTTAATGTTTCTCTGTCTGTCTGTGTGTCTGTGTGATCAGGGTTAGCGTCCAAACGGGTGGAACAATCGCAACCAAACTTGGTACGAACATGGAGGAACAATCGGGAAGTGACTAAGGCCTACCAAAAGTGACGCCACAAAACCGGAAGTGACGTTGTAGGGTCAAATATGCATTTTGAAGACACTGACTACAAGAGGCACAGTATCTGTCTGATCGACACCAAACTTGGACGAAACCTCCATGGAAACTCAAGGGAAAAAAATAGAGACACAGCAAGTGACGTCATGAAACAGGAAGTAGCCTTTCTGGACAGGAAATAGAGATGTTTCCAGCCCCAGAGATTTCCAATAGCAGCGAAATGTTGTGGGATACCATAGGGCTGCCTTATAAACATAATGACAGGATCAAATTAGAACATAAAGTTACCTCACCCAAAAGGAAGTGACCCTATAAAGCTGGAAGGTGGGCTGGTTTAACATTACAAAGCTCTGATTTCAACAAAACGTAACAAGAGGTTATAGGGATGCCTAATGAACACAATGAGAGGACTGAAAAATAACCGAAAAAAAGTTATCCAAAAGTTGGCACACAACAAACACAAGGGAATACCCGGGTGAAACTGGGTACTCTGCTAGTATATAACTTATTTCATCTTATTTGTTTAAAATTTCTAATCCTCAAAAAAAAATTTTGAAAAAGATGTAGGCATTCTTTGAAGATTGTATTTCTTTGATGTCAGTTTTCAGTATGTTCAGAAAGTCAATTTTGGCGTTTTGGAACTCACGTTTTCTAACAAGTTCATAAAGGTCATTTTCAAAATCTGCCAGATGTGGATTTAAGGGTGGTGAAGCAGGTGATTTGAGGCCAAATTCTAAATTGTTGTTTTCCTGGGTCATACATACATTAACCAATGGAGAACTACCACTAACTTCCAAAACCTGATAAAAGGACATAATTTCAAAATATTAAACAATAAACAAGAACAACAAAATTGCAATCGTCGGACCAAAGACTAGTGTCCATTAAATGGTAATTGTCCATTAATAGCAACCTGCATAATTTACAAAACAGCTGTTACCAGTAACAATATAAAGCTCAGATTTTATGGCCAAAGTAAAGGGGAATTCAAACTTCGATGCAACAGCCATGCAAAGTACTTTCGCAACGAAAACTATCACAAGGCCGAATTGTCAAAGACCGAATTTGAAATAAAAGACGGAAAGAAACAATGTGACAAAAAATGAAGTTTCGCGGACCGCACAATCCCTTACAGAAGAGGAGTGAAATATCTGATCTTTGTATGGCTGAAAAAAAAAGTGATTTTTGTAAGATCTTCGCCCACTGCCAAACAAAAAGGCTGAATTAGTTAGCAAATTCCAACATAAAAGCAAATACATATTGCGAACCCTAAAAGTAGCACTCTTTAATTTTGAAAATGGTCATTGATGCTTAAAAGACGTGAAAAAATGCTAAAAATGCCTCCTAAAAGAATATTGTAAAAAATTTATTGTAAATTTGTCTGATGATTGCTTATAGCAAGAAACTGAAAGGAAAAAATATTAACTAATTGTAATTGTTTTGCTTTACCTTTATATATATATATATATATATTTGTGTGTGTGTATGTGTGTGTTGTAATATCTTAAGGAACTAATGGTAAACTGGTTATTTGCAGGAGTAAAAGAGCAAATCGAAACGTAGGGGTAAAGAACTAATGCTTTAATAACTCATATCATTGCTATTTGTGTTCATGCGAAAATGTGCTTCTGGATCCATATTGACAACTAACTTTGTAGTTCTGATATTTTCACGTCTTTTAAGGGTTATTCTTAGATAGATAAAGTGTAACGATCTAGAGAAAAATCTAATGAGCTAACGAAGCCTAAAATGTGGGCATACAGCTGTAAAGTAGTAGATTGCTGTGGGTTTTTTAAATCAAAGGGACCGCATAATCAAGTTCTGTCTTCTTGTTGCTGAGAAACATCTTCTGAAGGTTGAAAGCTTCACTGTAGGTACTGTAGTGAAATAAAGAATATTTATAGGCATTACAATTTGGAGGAAATTATAGGCAGGAAATTTTGAAGTTCAGGACGAAAGCGATTAAAGATTCTTACAAAGAACACATTAGGAATGATAAACTGATCAACGAGATAAGGCAGAAAAGAAGCAACATCTTAAAAAGTCACATCTAATTTTTCTGATAGATGGTGAGAAAAGACCACATAGAAAATGTGCCTTACTCTAGAATGGTATACAAATAGAGAGGTCACGAAAGACTAAAGGAATTTATAACTAGCCTCAGTAAATAAACAAACTTACAAAAAATAGTCCTTGGCTGCAGAGTAAATGGAAGTCGTGGCATACCTTGATGACCGATGTCTGCGCCAGAATTGACAGTTGAAGACCTCGATTTAAAACGCACATGGAAGTTTAAAGCATTTTGAAGTTCGATACAAGGAACAACAAGAACCTAAAACTCTGACAATTTTCTTTTCTAATGAAAAAGGGCATGAAATGTGGAGCAGCAAAACTACCTATTGCAATGAACGATAAAAATGAAGGAGGAACATGTGTCATTAGAACTCCAGCTAGCTTTCCATTATAAAGAATGGTGAATGATCTCCGGTTTAAATGACTCCAACACTCCATTCCAGTCTACTTAAATCTAAGCCTTTGATTTGCTAGAGGTTGAATCAGTTCAATACTTTACCTACCTTTAGATGTAAAACCAAAGACCACACCAGGTCCGGCCGTTGCTATCTTGCTAAATTTTTGGGTGTTAATGATCCAGTCTGTTCCAATTCTATTACTTTGGTCTGAATTGTTTCTCACCATAAAATATCCATCCATATTCAATCCAAATAATTGGAAGTCATTATTTGCTGATAAATCCAAAAGGTGTCCTGGCTCAATTTTGCTATACACAGCTGATTTCAGATCCATATGAAATGTATCATTTACACTTCTTCGGATGAAAATGTCTTTGTTAGTTACTATAATATCCATCAAATAAAGTCCACTATTTAAAGGCATCCAGGCATCGAATGCTACACATGATAAAAAGAGAAAGAATAATAATGATAAAAATAACTATATTCCTTAACTCTTGAATTAGTATACTTGCTATCTAAATTTAGAAAATTGTCTATATTTTTCACTTTACAAAGCAAACTTTCTAACCAATTGTTTCTTATGCCTAGTAGTTGATTTAGACAATTATTGTGTATAAAAGCAATATTCATAACACTAGGCCACACATTTTTTATGACACAATACATCTTAGTTGAGTTTAGCTTATCCTGGGATGCTTAATCCAAACGTAAAATTATATTTGGTCTCATACATTACTTTTTTGACATTAGTGCAGTTTTTTTCATCAAATTTGCCCAAAAGTTAACTTTTCTCACGACTGTAATAGAACCTTTGTACAATGTGTATAAATGTGACAATGACAATGCAGTTTGTTTTTTACATTTTTTAGAACTCCAATATTAGAAAAACTGATGTTTAGTTAAATTTATTTATACTGCATTGGCGAAGTTGGTATTAATCTATTAATTTTTATTCTTTTTTGGTTTTAACGTCATTTCCACCCAGGTAATTGGGGCTCAGACGGTGCCCTTGGACTTTAGCAGTGAGCAATTTCTTGACTGGATGCTCTTCTTGACGCCAACCAATGGCTTTTTCTTTTGTAAAGTTCCAAAGTCTCTTCGTTTGCTCGGGGAATCCAATGTATCATGTGTTTATTTTTAGGCAGTTGTTGGATTTAAGCTCTTTTTGTTTCATTTCCTTTTTCATAAACAAATTTACAGTCTTTCATATTAATCCAACTATATAACTAAAAGTTTTTATTTTTTAAGTTTTACATTTAACACTTTCGTGGTCATTACTTGTGAAAACAAACGTAATATTTGTAAATGAAAATGCTTCCTAAAACATTTCTAAAATCTTCAACATATTCTTCTTCTTGAGCATAAGAAAGGCTTGCAACTTTCGTCTTTTAACACTCCAAATTCTGTTTCATATTTCTATTTCACTTTTATGGAAACTAATGTGGCTGGGAATTAGGGCTTAAGAGAATTAAGACCAGAAATGCCTAGTACCCTGGGAGTTGTGACTAGGATGGCTTTAATTCAACAAAAAATTAGATGTAGATGAGGAGAATTAGGACAAAATTTTTTTAATCAAAGAAACAAAACCATTGTATTGCAGTAGTAGCTTTTTCGCTTCTAAAATGATTATTAATTATTAATTATCTTATGTTAATCAAAACATGAGTAAAACTTTGTCATTTATTTTTTAATAATCCTAATTATTTTATCACCAATCAAATCTAAAATTCTGTTCCTAAACTGTTTTTCATTTTTATTAAGTTTAATTTGAGAGGAGATTTAGATATTGAAATAAATTCATATGATAGATTTAACATTTTTTAGAATTATTTTTAGAATTTACTCCAAATTAATCATCCATTTTCGGATTCCTGAGATTTTTGGAAGAATTTTTTCGATTTCACTATCTATCAAGATCAATTCTCAATTTTGAATTACAGTCTTGACAAGCACTGCCTCTAAAATTACCAGTCACATGACAAGGATCCCTAATTTTAATATTCTTATTAGAATATTTCTTCTATGACAATAAATAAGACAATAATCTGCTTTTTTAAATTGCTCCTCGTCCATATCAATCATTTTCAATGGTTTATCAATTTTTTCTCAAAAACATTCTTGCACGATTTAACCTCTTTTAGCATTTGTTCTACAAATAAATAAACAGCTTCATCATCTCTATATATTTGAGTTTCCTTTGTATATTTATCATCATTACAGCATACTACACTATGACCAGTTTTTGTAAACAATTTTTATAACAAACGTTTGTACAAATTGCTTATCAACTATATAAATTTTATGTATAATTTTTTGTGGGTTTAAATATCTAACATGGCACCATAAAAAGCATTTATCATCATCATTTTTCATATTTATTATACATTTTTATTATACTGTTCTTTTGGTAGTTTAATATAAGAACTACCTTGTAAAGGTTCATATTTAATAATGTTCAGATACTGACAATTTGTCTCTTTAATCCTCCAACAATGATCTTCTGAAATTCAACAATGAATTTTATTTAAAATTGTTTTGTAGTGTTGATTCCAAAGTTTTTTCTATTTGAGTTTGATTTATTATAGCTCTATTATTAAAATAAGCTTAATAAGTTTTAATAATAAATTTTTACAAATTATACCATCTTCTCTTTCTTCTTCATCATCTCCTTCTTGAGTATTTTTATTAAAAGTTACTTTCAGGTTTACATATAAGTTTTATCTTTATCAGATTCAAATATTTTTTCAATAAAATATTTCAATGCTAATCTTGTTTCTGACATATGCTTTAAAGAAACTTTTTTATTTCTAATAGTTATTTCAAAAAATGTAACACAATTTCTTAAAACATGTTGTGTCTTAGTTATTTTAGTTGGTGTTAATGGAATAGGTTTAAAATCATCTCTAGATTCTAATCGTGGTAGAATAACATTATTTCGTGGTAATGGGACTGGTTTATTTCTAAATTCAAGTAGTGGAACAATGATATTCTTTTCTTATTTTTTAATCATCTGTTTAACACTTTTTCTAGATGCAGGCACTGGTTTATATAGTTTCATTAACATCTCAATTAATTCATCCTTTGAAAATTTTTCAAGATCTCTCTTATTCATTCAATTTTGATATTATTATGGTTATCATTTTTTAATATTAGAATAACCACAATGATATTGAATCATCATATTTCTTGACTTCTTTATTAATATTATTATTTTGATTTCTAATATATTTATCTTCATTATAAGCATCATTTATCATCAAATTGTTATATTTAGTATCAATATTTTTATTTTATTTCAAATATATTTGTCTTCATTATTAATTTTATCCATCATCAAATTATTATTTCTCTTATCAATCTTATTGTTTAAAGCAAAAATATATACTTATCTTCTTTATGATTTTTATTCAATAAATTCATAATATAATCCTTCATAGTATACTAACGTGAAATCCCTTTGAATAACTTTATTATTATGTGTTTTATAGAAATACTTTGTTAACATAGTATAAGTAAAATTTCAATAAAAAGTTGCATTTATCATATTCATCCAGTTTATGATTTGTATGCTAGTAATGAATCAGGAATATAATAGATATTGTTAAAAAAACGCCAATACAACCATTAAAAATTATAATAGTTATACTGTAATTTCTGTTAGAAGAAGAAGGGTGCAAAAGCTATTTGACACTTAGATCCTTGTGGGAATCTTATTTTTACACCATTATATCAGATGGAAACGTGATTGATTATATTAATAATAACAAAGAAGATAATAGAATAAATTTTCTTCAACCTGTTCCACATAAATAAAACTGTGAAAAATCGGCTGTTAATAGGGATTATGGTTTTCTTAAAATCAATCAACAAAATATAAATTTGTTAAAGCAACAAATTTAAGTAATAATGAAGTATCCTGTTTTAATAGTGTTTACAGTGTGTAGCAGCAACTTGATATAAACGCTGGTTTTGTTAAGATGGTATTTCAAAATTATAGCAATAAATGTAAATCAGCTATGAGTTAAAAAGATGGATGCTATTGCAAATTTGAATATCTCCAAAAAGACGATTATACAAAATGTACTTGTCTTGGTGATAAAAGCAAATAATGAAAAAAGGTAAAATCAAATGGAAAATCTTTTAAAATGGCCAAATATATGTCCTAATTGTACAATACTTATAAAAATGGTTCCAAATTTATACATAACAAAACGTGCAATGTAATAGAATAGCTGGAAATATAATTTATTTCAAAATTCTAAAAAAATGTAATATATGAAATTTATTTGTTATGTATTAATATAACATATTATTAAAACTGTTATATTATCTTAATTCTTTTTTAAAAATCTTTTTTTAATCCTCCTAAAAGATTTGCAACATCTATTGCACCATTTTTGTCAAGCTGATAATTATTTAATTTATCTGATTAATATTTGCACTCATTACAAATTAATTCCTCTATAAAATTAAAAACATCGCTTTGTCATCACCCTCAAATTTAGGTTTATGTTTTAATATTTCTATATCACAATACAGATTAAAATAAACAGTTTCTTGATTCTTTTTTATAGATTCTTCTACAGATGCCATTTTTTATCCTTGAATGTTTTGTATTATTGTATTATTTTAACAATTTAGGCAAGATGTTTAAATATTGTATATTGTTTCTAATGATAAACTGTTTATGCATTATTGTTTTAAATGTTTGAACCCATCGTTTACAAATATTTCTTTTTTCTTCATTTTTAGCGGAATATAAATATATACTATGTTTATGTAATAACTTCTTCAAATATTTATTACAGAATTCTTTACCTTTATCAGTCCATAAAAATTGAAGGTTTTTTGTTATCTTTAAAGATGGTTTTGAATGCTTCAGTTACAGTTTCACCTTTTTTATCTTTTAATGGAACAATCCATCTATATTTACTAAAAATGTCAATTACCATTAGTAGATACTTATAACCCTTGTTCCATCTACTAACTTTTTGGACAGCAACAATGTCTGATGTCCAACTTTTGTCTTTTGATCTACTATACACACTTTGTCGAATGAAATTTCTTAATACAGGCTTATAAAGTTCACTTGTTAAATTGTATTTTCCAGTATTCACTTGAGACCTTTTCCGTTTTACGACTTCATTCCTAATCCAAGTTTTTGTTTTGTATTGACAGCATTTCTAGCGTCCATACCCTATTTGACCAGAAGGAGTTTTGTCTAATGATTCAAGGATACCTCGATCACATTCATTTTTTAACTTTTTACTAACATTATAACAAACATCCTGTTTAGCACTAATTTCATCTACTTAGTTATATATTTTAACATGACATCTAGTAATGTTATTAGAATCATACTCTAACTGTTGATCAAGCGGATTGTATAAACCAATATTTTCATATTTGCTAGGTGTGTTTGCTAGTTTACCAATCATTTAATAAATATCAATTGCAGCACCTATCTTATTCTTATTTTATTTGATAAAACTGTTCTCTTTTGATCTACAAATTAAACAATATCTTTATTTTATTTCCATTTTTGTAGTAGTGTAGTGTATTTTCAAATTATTAATTAGTTTGTTACACTTAATACAGTAACTCATAGTCAAATATAATACAACTAAGCTATTTTATCATTATAAATCTTCTTTTCTCTATAAAAAACAGAAACTCATATAAATTCAATTCATAAAATAATTTTGAATTAATCATATTCCCTTTAGCAATTAAATTCCAGTCTCATTTTGTTTTTCGAGGGTAAAGTATCACATGACTACAATTCAATTACATTTTTTGTGGTACATCATAATAGTTTTGTGATAAATAGATCGGACTGATATGATGATTGCAACCATCAGTGAAATGATTAACTATCAGATTTTGAATCTTCTTTTGAGCATTGATCAAATCATCAAATATTACAACTTTCTATTACCATTTGGGTATTCATCAATATTCATTATTTCAGCACAACCTTTAATTTCTAAAACATGATAGATAACTTTTTGATATCTTATCTATTGATATTTTTAGATTCTTCTTTATCTTGGTTTTGAGTTGTTGTATAGTAGTATATTTTATCATAAAAACCAAGAGGCACTCCCAAAGTATGCAAAACAGTATTAGCATTTCCGCATTGTCTTGCACCAGAAATTAGCATTAGATATGCTTTATTTAAGAAGTTGTTTAATCTTCTTTCTTTGTTATTATTTTTATTATTACCATAATTTCATATCTTTATATGAAATTTACTAGTATATTAATAGATTAGTGTTAAATTGCATTTATCTTAATAGATAATTGTTAAATCAACACTTAACTTATCCAAACTGTTATTATTAATTGGATATAAGTAAATTTGAAAAACAAACAGATAAATCCTTGCATGTCGATGTTATGAAGAAAAACATTCAAAATATAATCAAATCTTTTAAGGGGGGAGATATAAATCAGGATAAGGTGAATGAGTCTATATTCAATCCGATCAGAGATGCTCAAAAAGATCTTAAAGAGACTACTGACAACAAAAAAATGATATCATTAAACAGCTGCAAGAGAATCAAAATCTTTTAAAAAATGTGTTAGGAGATATGAATTTGTATAATCAATTACTTGATCAAATATCGGATTCTCAGGAAAAGACAAAACAACCAATAGACAATCCAGTATGTCAAAAATATTAATATATAACTTGAATAAAAACTTAATTTAGGTTGAGCTTAAGATGTTAAGAGATGAATACAGTTTGATATCTTCAGGGAAAATTTTTGAAAAAATATATATAATGATGAACAAGTAAAAAAATCATTGAGGATGTAAATAAGATTCATAAAGCTCGTCGTGCATAAAAAGTGTAAATATTCTGAAAAGAAATTAATCAACAATAAATATATGTTTCTACGGAAAACGAACTTGTTGCTAAAGAAACTCTTAATAAGTATAAAAAATAAAATTGAAATTATTATAGAGGTGTCAAAGTCATTCCTGGTTCACTCTTAGTTTCATTCCAAGTACATTAAAAATATATGTTAAATTTAAAACTGATTATCAGTTACATCTTTCTATTGGAGATTTTGCTAATGTTACTGGGTTTGATAAAAAGACTAAAACAAGATCTGGTTACAGTGAGAAGCTGCCTGATATAACAAGGAGCATTGATAGCATATGTATACATTGCAACTTACTGAGTGAATCTATTGTTTTTGGAATACAGAGTGATGTTTTATACAGGTTTGGTGTTTATATTAAACAAATAAGTTATCCATTTTCAGTCATGCCTCAGAGGGTACTTAATAAAATTAACACTAACATTATTAAAAAATGAGAATTGCAATAAGAGATAACCTTGGCTGAATATTAGATCTCAAGAATCTGCTTGTTTTGATAACTGTATTATCTTATTATCTTTATTATCTTATACTATTAACATTTATTAATAGTATAAGTGTTATAATAGAAACGAAAAAAGTGCTAGAACGATGGGTGAACATATCAGTGACATGTTCCAAGATGACAGAGGAGAGAAACCCTCAATACAAAAAAATATGGATGGACCTACTATTCTAAGATCAGAAGTGGAGACAGCACTTAGCAAAATGAAGAAGAACAAAGCTGCAGGACCTGATGATATTGTTGCATAAGCGTTAACATCATTAGAAGACGTTGGAATTGAGAGGCTGACAGAGCTTATAAACGAAGTGTATGAAAGTATTGATATACCATAAAGTCTTAGTAAGTCAATTTTTCTTGATTTTGCCCAACAAACCTGCTGCAATAGAATATGAGTTGCATCGAACCATTAGCCTTATGAGTCATGTAGTCAAACTGATTTTGAAGATCCTTATGCAGAGGGCCCCCGGAAAAATCAGACAAGAGATAGATGGATTCATGGAGGATACTGGTACCAGAAATGCTATCTTTATGATACGAATGCTGTCAGAAAGAGCAATAGAAATGCAAAGAGATCTGTATGTTTGTTTTATTGATTACACCAAAGCATTTGATAGGGTGCAGCATGAAAATCTGTTCAATAATCGTGATGGATTTGATCTGGATGGAAAGAATTTACCCTTTATAAGAAATCTATACTGAGACCAAACTGCTTGTTTCAGGGTAGATAATGAGATGACTAACTCCGCCATGGCCGGTCCCAAGCCCGGATGAGAAAGGAGGAGGGTTCGGCAAGGGACCAATCACCCCTTCCCATAAAACAACCACCGATTACGGAAACTTGGACAGCAAACAATATGAAAACTTATGGTCACAGAACCATGTCGTGTGAAATCCCTGAAGATAATGACCTCAGATGGGAAGACACGCATATGACGGCTGGGGGCGAAAGCCTACGGGAAGTCTCCAACCTGAGAACGACATGCATGAGATCACTTCTAACACCAAAAAGATACATCCATGTAGGATGTTGGAATGTAAGAACCATGTACACCACCGGAAAAACTGCAATAATAGCAAGGGAAATGAGGAAGTACCATCTACAGATACTAGGCATAAGCGAAGCAAGATGGACTGGTTTCGGAGAAGTGAAGGTCAACACTGGAGAGTCTGTACTGTATTCTGGATCAGATGAACAACATCATAGAGGCGTAGGAATCATGTTGAGCCCTGAGACTAGGAAATGCCTAATCAAGTGGAATCCAGTGAATGAGAGGATCATTAGTGCTAGATTCAATTCAAAATATGTAAAAGCCACCATTATTCAGATCTACAGCCCTACAAATGATGCAGATGAAGAGGAGAAGGATGATTTCTACGAACAATTACAGAAAGAGATTGAATCAACACCGAAGCATGACATGTTGATTGTTATGGGAGACGCAAATGCCAAAGTGGGTTGTAACAACAAAAACCATGAGAAAGTTTTAGGGAAGGAAGGCTTAGGCGTCATGAATGAGAATGGCGAAAGACTTATTGAGTTATGCGAAGAAAATGATCTTGTGATTGGAGGCACATGCTTCAAACACAAAAATATTCACAAATACACATGGACCTCACCAAACAACAGAGACAAAAACCAAATTGATCACTTCATCATCAATGGTAGATACAGGAGGTCTCTCGCTGATGTACGAGCCATGAGAGGTGCAGATGCTGGAACTGACCATAACCTTGTGGTCGGCAAAGTGAAGCTCAGGCTTTCGAGACACAAACTCAAGAACACCAGCAGAAGGGCAACATTCAACACTGCACTTCTGAAACAAAAGGAAATCCAAAAGCAATTCACAGTAGAGTTGAAAAACAGGTTTGAAACACTGGAAGAGAGCATGGAAACAACCATGGAAGAGGCAAACATACAAAAACAATGGGAAGATTTTACCACAATCTACACGGAGACAGCTGAAAAGATCCTGGGTAGGAAAAGGAAGGGGCATAAAGAGTGGATAAGCAGTGAAACTTGGAAAGCTATAGACGAAAGGAAGAAAGTGAAAAATGAGATAAACTGCGCAAGATCAGAGAGAATTCGTGCTATCAAAAAACAGAAGTATAGTGAGATGGACAAGAGTGTAAAGAAAAAGGTCAGAGAAGATAAACGTAAGATGATAAATGGGCTCGCTGAAGAAGCGGAGCATGCAGCAAAAAACAATGACATGGGAACTCTGTACAGGATTACGAAGCTATTGTGCAACAAGAGAAAGAAATCAGCAACTGGCGTGAGAGACAAAACTGGTAAGCTACTCATTGAAGATGGTCAGATACTTCAAAGATGGAAAGAACACTTCAAAGAAATATTAAATGTTGAGAATGAATGTGACAAAAATGTAGAGGAAGATGAGTTTGAGAGCGGTAATGTCGAAACCATCGAAGAAATCAACACAGGGCCCTTCACAGAAGAGGAAGTGAAGATAGCAGTAAAAAAGTTGAAGAGCAATAAAGCACCAGGAGTAGATAACATCAGCGGAGAAATGTTAAAAGCTGGAAGCAAGATTACATACAAGAGATTACTACACATGTTCGAAAAAGTGAGAGA
>RDPX01000604.1:11928-98204 GCA_003991215.1 Morbakka virulenta | reverse complement strand
ATCTTAAAACAACAACGGTTCCAGTAATAATAGGAGCTTTGGGAATGATTAAAAAGGGAACAGATAAACATCTTGCGAAAATTCCGGGCAACCATAACCTACAGGAGATACAAAAGATTGTCCTTACCAGCACCGCAAATATACTAAGAAAATCTTTGTCCACATAAAGAAACAATTTATTACAAGAACTTTTATACTTTTTGATACAATTTTTAATCCTATTTGTATTATACTTTCTTTTGTACTCCACATTTATTGAACAATTAAGTTGCTCGTAGAAACCTTTGCTTGCCTCAGGTCACTGGGTGTGACCCGGTAAGTAATTGTAAATAAACAGCATTCATAAGAAAACCGTACATAATAATGATGATTGTTAACATTGTCCTCATTATCATAATCACAACTGGGTTGAGAAATAAGCATCCCCGTCTGGCCTTTTTTAGCTGAATGTTTACGCTGAAGTAAGATAAAAACACTGATGATAGTGTCACTTTACTACCACTTCTCTTTTGTGAGACCAATGTATGGTAGACAGCATCTGATATCTCTCTTTTTAGTACCATTTACTTTGCCATAGAGCTCAGTTAGTCGGTATGTTGATAGCCTGGGTCTAGGTGATGGTTTCCAACATTCAGTTCTTTTTCTTCCTATGATAAATTCAATCAAATGAATGCCCCTCAGTACCCGGCAGATTTTTAGTGGTTAAGGGGTCCAAAGAACCTCCGGACTCAGAACTGACTCCATATTCATGAGTGTAGACTCGATTACTGGCTCTACACATACCTGAAAAAGCCTGTTATCTTCCAACAATAGTCTCTCCTTAGGTTTCAGTCTTGTCAGAGGTCTGGATATTAATTTTTCTTTTTTGAAATCTTTCCTTCATTCTGGCTGTCCACATTTTCTTGCACTTTGTGAGACAAAGGTAAATAACAGTGTTAGAAATAGCAATCTTCGTGTTGTGCGGCTATTTACCTTTGTTCTGACTAGACTCTACAATTTAGCCTCACGATCTTGCTATCTTTGCTCCACAATATCTTCCAGCAGTTGGAGTGAATGAACTGGAATCTTTAGATGGGACTTTCATGTGCTTTAGATCATCCCTTCTTCAGGTCCCTTTTTACCTATTATTCTTGTATCGATATCCCTCGTCTGATTCTTGCTCACTTATTGAAACAGTATCAAATCCAATTGATAAGACCTTGGACAAGCAGAAAAATGCTATCACTTTTCTCTTTGGAGACTTCAATATTCATCAGATATCCTGGTTAGGTCACTCTAACAGGACTAACAGACCCGAGGAAGTTGCTTGCAACTTTGCTCTTGTCAGTGATCTCATGCTTCTTTTCAACTGGGTACCAACGCTTGTAGAATGGCGATTTCGCAATGCTGGGATGTTGTTTTCTTGATCTTCGAAGATTTGAAGGTCAAGTAAACAAATGATAGCACAAGGTAGATGATTAAACACTACCACCAGAAAATGTTCAATCACCAACTGTATTTAACGTGTAAACAAATGAGAATTCTCGAAGCTTTATCTATGTTTATGATCTCAAGGTAGAGCGTTCAAACAAATTGAAAACGTATTCGCGCTCGCATTTTGTATCCTAACGATATAATACAGAACAAACACCTGAAAGAGTAAGTCGGGCAAATCTAAAATCACTGTTTTTCATCAAAAGGACAAAGAAGAAAAAAGTAAATTGAAAGATACAGAAACAACACCTGTTTTGAAAAAATACAGCACGCTAAACACCTTCATGTCACGTTAGGTGATAGAAACTGCAAAAAACACATATCGAATACCAAGAGGAAATTGGCGTCAAGAAACACCAAAAGGAAATATAATTAAAATATAGTCAGAACGACTGCAATAGTTTTCAGAAAGTTATTAGTGTAAGTAAATAAGTTGTTGTAGTTATACTGAATATACCACAGTAGCGTTGTGTAGAAGAAGCAATCTGATAAAAGATTCAAGACCTAACTATCATGTTAGTAAAAAGCAAGAACTAAGGTTACATCATTTTTATGATTTGTAATATTATTATTATTATTATTATTATTATTATTATTATTATTATTATTATTATTAGAAATAAACCATGGACCAGCCCTGAACTATTGTCGCTTTATTGATTTTGTTAGTAAAATATTTAATTTTGATTTTGTTAAATAGGCAAGCCAATGCAAACTACCTTGATTAGTGAGGTTTGTAATTGTATATGTTCAGATGAAAAAATAAAAAGTTTCCATTATTATTATTTTTATTATTATTATTATTATTATTACTTTACATGCTTTTTCTTCTTTGAGATGATGACTAAGCTAGGAATAAGTACTACATTATGTCCAACAAATGAGGTAGTTAGAACTGTAACAGAGTGTTAAAAAATTGGCATATAAAAATAGTTACTTTGATACAAATGCAATAGTGGCTGGGTGGTTGGATCAACAGATTACAATGCAAGTCATTGGGTGCTTGAACCCCGGTTACGTCTCTTGACGTATTACGCCCAGTTTGTTTCCCTGTTATAACTGCATATTACTGAGTTTCTAAGTGTATTTGGGGATAGAATTAGTATATTTGGGTATAGAATTAGTGTATTTGGGTATAGAATTAGTATATTTGGGTATAGAATTAGTGTATTTGGGTATAGAATTAGTGTATTTGGGTATAGAATTAGTGTATTTGGGTATAGAATTAGTGTATTTGGGGACAGAATTAGTGTATTTGGGGATAGAATTGGGAGAGTTAAGTCAATAAATTAAAAAAATAAAAGATTAAAAGGCACAAAGAAAAATAAAACAAGAAAATGTAACCCTCTAAAATGCCTTCAAGCTTTGCATCTAGTGAAAGATCTAAATAAAAATTTAATATGATTCTATTGAAATGTGAACCTGAAGTTAAAGTTTTATAGCATTTTGATTTGTCATTTAAAATGCTTAACAGTTTTTCAGTTATGCTCTTTCTGTCATAAATTACCAAAAATCTACCAATACTTATTGTATCGAATAAGAAATAAAAATTAAAAGCTTGATTTTATGAAGATATATTTTACTTGTAGTTAAGTGTCTAGCACTGCTTGCTCAAGTAATTTTTCAAGCACTCTACCAAGAATAGAATATGGATCAATAAAGTTGCACACAGTTTATTTACTGCCAGGTATAAAACATATATTGATCTTACTACTGTCAGTATTAATAAAAATCATTACAAATTTTTAACAAGAAAATGAAAATTAAGAGCAGTGAACAGCAAAAATAAGCAGTAAAACTTTTTATTATGATTGTTAATAAAATGATATAGATCCTTATATTTTTTAACTCATCACCATCTTTTCCTTCTCTTTCTGGTCCTGTCAAACGATCAGGTCGACTCATAGCTTTTTCCAGCTTTCCTCTGTTCTTATTTTTCTTTTCTCTCACTCTTTCTACCGCTACTATTTTTTCTTAATATAACAATTTTTATCTAGCCAGATTTTACAGGACTCTCTGAAAACCAGAACTTTCATTTAATATATGTATGTGTAAATATCAATTTTGAGAAGACTATCCTTTATAAATATTCGTTATAAAATAATTAATAAATTGATAATAATTTTGCTTATTGTTTTCATAGTGATCTAATAGGGACCAACACTATCTATAAAATGTAATTTTCCTGGCCAGTGTCTCGCATCGTCATCATCATATTCGGTTTAACGTTCGTTTTACATGCTAGCATGTGTTGGACGGGGAAAAAATAGCATACTGAACAAAATATTTTTAAAGGGCTTGTAACGGTTTCAGATATGCTAGAAACAGTAAAAAAAATTACAATCAAAGTTTTGAATTTAAAACCATACTTGATGCTGGTCCCTCAAAATCCAACTCCACTTCCACGCAGTGAGGGATGGGCAACATCAAGGATGGCTAACGGAGCTCTGGTAAAACTATGAGGGCTAATCACCCCATGGTGGATGACAAAGATTACGACAACCACATTAGTGGTCGGGAGGTTTGACTTAGAACCTCCAGTTTGAAGTAAAGTAAGTAAGTACTTGATGCTGAGGCCTTACCAAATGTCAACTGACTAAGCATTATGACTCACTGAAAGATTTCCTTATGCCGGTCGGCGAGACTTGAGGCTTTTAAAGTTATGGTTGCGTGCCTATAAAAAGGTTGACAAGGCCTGGGTCCAGTTTTGCATTGTCTTTCGTCCTTTTATTCAGAATTAATTTATTGCTAGATGTAGCTCGCCAGTTAAAATTTAGGTAACTTTTGAGACACAAGAGAAGAAGTAATGAATGTGAAAATGTTTTTTTCCTTTCTTAAAAGGTAAAAGTCTTTGAGACCCAAACATTTATAACTTTTACCAGGGTCCTGTAAAAAGAACAATTTTCACAATTATTGTTGGGTATAATTAAATAGGTTGTGCTTTTATATTAACAATACTTTTTTTTTCTTCCAAGTATGGAGAAAAGTGGAGAGTTTTTCATCAGTAGTCTTAAGAAAATGGACGGCTGCTATCCTGTCATCAGTAGATGATACGATAAAAAACTAATGTTGAAATCATCCTTAATGCAAGCATCAAGAAAGACCTCTTAGACTTAACACGTTTCTACAAATCATCTTCATGGTCTTGGTGTCTATCCTAAATAAGACCTCACAGCTGTCAGAGTACAGAAAATTGAATCTAGCGATAAGTTTTTCCTGTACTTCAGATCGTTACTTATATCGATCACTTCTCATCTATATTCCTTGTATCGATTTACCTCTTCTGATTTTTTCTCAGTTATTGAGACAGTGTCAGACTTCATTGATAAGGCTCTGGACAAGCATAAAAATGTTAGCATCTTCGACTTCAGTGCTCATCATATGACATGACTGACTCATTCTAGTATGACTGACAGACATCAAAACGTTACTTACAACTTCGCTCTTCCCCATGCTGCAGAGCTTGTAAAGCTTCCCACAAGCTTTTCTCATTCAGACTCAGAAGAAATATCCTTTTAAATCTATTTTCCGCCTTCTTTCTCTACGAATTGTACAGGATTATATTTATTACTGTAGAGCAATTGTGTGAATTTATTTCTTCTCAAAACCTTGGTTGTCAAGATTTCCGTACAGCTTACAGTAGTGTTTTGCATTCTGTTAAGTTGATTATTACTAAAATTTGTGATGGTCACCGATTATAATGTCTTTGGGGAAAAGCCAAGTCTCTTTGTTTGATTTTTTACAAGACGTATTTGTAGCTTTATGGATAATTCTGCTTAAGGACGTTCTATAGCTTAGAATGTGTCCAAGACATTTGAAAAAAATGTAGCACGCTGGTTTGCTTCATTATCTTTCTGGTTTTAGGATTTGTGGAGGAATCTTTAGAATCAATTAGTCTATTTTCTCAGATCGTAAAATGCGTAGCATACGAGATAGAATCAATCAGTTTTGAATATTTCATTAATGGTGCCGTTCCTCAACGTTTAACTTCAACGATTGTCCTGGTAATTTGCTTTACCTCAGCAACGTCTATGCTGATGACACTACCTTGTTATCTGACATTGGCTACGAAGCAATTCAGCAAGAACAAGTCAACTGCCGAGGGCTTGAAGTCTGACCTTCAGGCTGTGACCGGATAGGGAAGGAAATGTCTGGGTCTGTTTTGTGAGCTAAAAATATGCAGTTGTTGCTGAATAGAAGGTTGCTAATGATTTCATACATGTTATCATAGAAAGTGTTCTTATAACTTTTCTTGCTAGTACCAGCTCAATTTGTTACATCTCATGTGGCTTATTTTGCTCAAAGTCTCCACTTGTGTGGAGTTCTTACCCTTGTCTTAATAGCTCTTTTTATAAAAATAGTTTTTTGTTGGACGCCCAGACTGTGGATCTCTGAGCTCTGGGTGTTTTTTTCTACCATATGTTTTATATGTCTTTTTAGGTGGGGACAACTCTTATGTCTTCTCCTAACCTTTTTCGTCTGTCTTTTCTTTATAGTTCATACACTTTGTGGCTTTATGCCTTGCATGGTTCTTGGCTATGAAAAAGTCTGGACATTCCATCCAGTTTTAGTGCTTTGCAGCCAACAGCCTTCGTTACTAATTACCAAAATACCTCACTTTGTTTATTGGTAATAAGACCTCGTTTCGAAGTACAAAGTATTGAGTACAGCATTAACACAATCAGTGAATTATGTATAGTAGACAGGTACATTATTCAAACGCCAAAATTGTATGCTGGAAAACTAAATGAAAATTTTGAGGAATTAATGTAGGACTTGGTGAGAAACATTCAATGTTTGCCAAATTTAGATTCACTGAAAGATGAACAATTCTTGTACCATTTAAGGAAGAGGAACTTGTTGGTCGTGAAAAATTCCAATGTATTGCTTTTGTTATGAAATAATTGCTTCTACGGTAACTTTGATCCTAATGTAGAATTAAGTGCGATTTGCTGTAAAGAATAAATGCGCTTTTTCTTTTTACTTAGATTAATGTTGGGCCAATATTTATATTCTTTGGTGGGTGATTTGTCTAAAACGTTGCAAAGAAAAAATATGGCAGTTGTTATTGATCAAAGACCTGCTTGCAGGAATAACAATATATATTTCAAAGAAATAATTGATGATTTGGTTTTGTTTTAAATGTGGTAGATGTACAGGCAAGTCCTCCTTCGATGTAGAAGGGCAAGAAATTCACAATCGCATGAAAAAGAGAAGTAAAGAAATCCAGAAGAAGCATCAAAATGATATTAAATCTTTACGCCAAGTTTGAAGTCTGAAGTATTGAAATAAGTATTTTAAACTTCATTACCCTTTAAACTTTTAATATTATTGTAAAGTATTGTAAGGAAAAAATTTTACTTGTCACCCCTTTGGCAAAATATATGCCATTTGATAGCGCATACAAAGTTACAATGAAGCTATCCTTTTCACTCTCTCAAAAAATTAATGGCCCGGTCATATCAATTTATGTTTGAAAATCCCTCTCATGGTACTTTCTATAAACAAGAAAATCTATTAAAAACCTATTAAATAAAAATCCTGCCGGTAAGAATTCGTTTTTTCTTTTCTCCCGCCGAGAAAAGACTTCCCCTTTCTTTAAGCCATCTTTTTGAAGTTTTCGATCTGAAAGTAAGTTAAAATTAATTCAAAAGAAGAATTTTTACTACTTTTTGGTGAAAAAGATGGCATATACTTTTTGTTGAATGAATTCTAATGTACTTTCATTTCCTATCATTAAAGAGTTGCCTTTGTATTTACAAAGCTTGCTGTCCTTTAAGAATAACATATAATTAAAATTTGTTTAGAAACATAAATAAACAGAAAAAAAAGAGGAATTTACCTGATGTTGTTTGGGCAGGATCAAGGCTTAATGCCGAACTAACCAAACTGATAGTAACAAATAAGCTGAACTGCATACCGGCCCAAGGAGTTTGGTACAGCAACGGATAAACTACAATTTCAAGGAAAGAGAATTTGTTTTCTTTGATTATCAACTTTAGGAGCAAACAATTCCTAACATTAATAAAGGATAATACAGGATTAGTATAGGAGGATTATACATATATCCCTAAAGTAAATAATAATGGCAACTGATCATTTTTTCATCCAAACACATACAATCACAAACCTCACTAATCAAGGTAGTTTGTATCCTAATTAATTTTCCCTATAAAAAAGCAGCTAGCAAAGTTACACCGAGCTGGATTTGAACTAGTGTTAATGGCCTTTATGGTGGTTTCCTTAAGTGGAGAGTTAGTGGCAATAAGTTGTATACTTCACCATTGTCGCTCACCTGAAACTGTCATATAACTTTCTCCAGGTAATTTTTAACTCATTTTATAGAAGATGTAGATACAATGCTGATCAAAATCTAGCTCCATGCATCATGGTCTGCTGCCTCTACATATGCTTCGTTCCAAGAGCTGTTCGGTTGTTGAGGTACTTTGTCAGCTACGTCCATCTGAAACCTGCACAAAGCATCTAATAGATACCATTAGTCAGTTGCTATTGTTATTGGGTGGAAATACCATAAGATCATAGTCGAAGGCAATGTTAGTATTGGAGACTTGGGATAGCACCAACGTAAGCAACAAGGGAAAAACGATAGAAATCTTATTTATATTAATTGGTCTTTATTGCTTTTATTACTTAAATAAAAATAGAGTAATTTGCACAAACAAAGATTACATGATTAAACTCTTACTTAATAATAGCCAAACATTGTAGCTTACGATCTTTTAAAATAATTAAACTGCATCTTTTCTTTTAAAGAAAAACGCAGATGATGCTCTTCAAAATAGAATATTTATCAACAGAACAACATTTTTAAACGAAATGGTACCTCTTGTTATTTTACGGGGTTTTTCGGCTATCTTCGAAAAAACCGTTAATGAGAAGAGTAAGCTTGTTATCCAGCGTTATTGCTTATTTGTGACTCTCTGAGAATCCTGTAATGATACACTGTAGTTCTCCTAAAGAAACAACAACGACTATCATTACAACAGCTCCTAGGATATTGCAGGAGAAAAGACTGAAAAGGAAACCTAACAACTAAGGGAAAGATAAAAAGAAAATGATCGAAAGGAAGGCAGAGAAAGGGATTACATTTCTCTAGAGAATTGCAGAAATAAGAGAAAAAAGGTTTTAATGGTTTTTAATCTCTTGTTCTTCTAACTTCTTGACCAAGCGTAAAAAGTTTGTAATCAAAAATGACACAGTGCTGGTTAAAAGTTTTATTCATGACACATCTTATTTGGACATTATACTTTCATTTATAATCAATATCTTTTTGGTTTTAAGCATTCTTTCTCAGTTTATTAAAAAATACTAATTAAAATAAGAACATAACTAAGCCTTACCGATTGTAGACATTTTCTTCTTGGTCCTGTTCCATTGCATTTTATCCAATAACATGTAATTTCAAGTTCAAGCAAATGGAAAAAATAATGTGTTTATTCCATAAAAAAACCACAACTATAATACAAATTGAAGGTCACTTGAACACTAAGACAGCTATGTGTTATACCCTATTATATTAAGATATTGATATTTGAACTCATGTATTGATAGCGTTCACGTTGAATAGTTAAATATTAATTGGTTCTTTCTTTACTCTATGTTTTTTTACTTTCATTGATCTGCTATCACCAACTAAGCAGAATATGTAGTAAAATTTGTTTGAAACGACCACCCTAGCGCGTTGGTAAGTAAGGAAAGGAAATCTGAACAAAGCAAGTAAAATAACAATGAATAAAGAACAATGTAGCCAGAAAGAGCACGATTACAGTGCATGCAAGGGTGTTTAGCGGGGGCAGGAGATGACTGAAAACAATCAAGGGAAAGCTATAAAAATGGTCAAGATAATAATGCTAAAAATGCAGGCTAAAAATGTCCACAAATGGTGTTAAGATGTCATATGATCTAACTAGGGGGTTTCACCCCTCAAGAGCTGAGAGGAAGACGAACTCTGTGGTTGACCGAGAGCACGGTATTATCCAAAAAATGTTTGCATTATAAAGTGAGATAGAGTGGTGGCACTGTGCTATGCGCTCGATCTTCGTTTTATATTAAAATCGAGTTAGTTTGATATTTTTTTCTTCCATTTTTAAGTTACTAACGAAATCTTAACCAAACCTATGTAATCACATGTAAATACATTAATGCTTCTGTGTAGGAAATAGTTTAATGGGTTAAATTTAATTATTTGTTTCAGTCCTTTTAAACACCACATCTGAAAAGCCTTTTTTCATATTCGCTAAAGATCTGATGTTGTAGATAATTCACAGTAAAAACCTTGACAATTTCTGTGCCTTCATAACTTTTATCCTTGTTATTTTTACAAGATAGTGTTTATGGAAATTTTATAAATTTTTCAAAGCATTAATAGGTGCGTTGAAAATGCTGATTTGCTTGCGGCTCTGATCCTCAAATTTCCATCTTCGGTGGTTAATTTTGGATGGGGGAGGGGGCTAAGAACAATACAAGACAAAATAAAGCAACTGGGGCTATGGACCTGTTAAGAAAAGACAGAGAGAATAGATAAGGGGAAGAAATAAAAATTGTCCTTATACTTAAGACATTCAAACTATATGGTTGAGAAAATCACTTAGAAGTCAAACAGATTCACATTCAAGCCATCCGAGCGAGAAATCTACATTTGTAAACAGATTTAACTAACTATTCGATTAGTGGTACAAAATTTCTATCGGTACTACAATAATTTTGGTTGGCAGCTATTTCGCTTGCACTCGACTGGACCAAAGGTACCAGAATAAAATACCTAAAGTCGACTGTATTTTTAATCAATACAGAAAACAAAGAGACCATCGATAAAGGCGGCCACCTTTTTGCGTCTAGTATGTCTAAATGACTTTGTATTAAAAACATTAAAAGTTGAATCAAAAATGGAAGGGCTTGTAGATCGCAACGTATACATTACAATAAAGGACCACAAACCGAACTTACCCTACAACGTTAAATGCAGACTCATTAACCCTGCAAAGTCAGATATTGGTGTTATAAGCAAAACGTATCTTGAAGAAATAATTAAATGTTTCATCAGTTACGCGAACTAATCAGTGTAGAAATTCGTCATCAGTATTATATTGCTCCGTTATTTCAATGAACTTCCATCGATACTAAAATACTGTGAAGTGATAATGTGCGCAGATGATACTGTCCTTTACTACAATCACAAGGACCCGAAAGAAATCGAGAAGGTATTAAAACAAGAACTGTGTGTTATGTCGAAATGGTTACAAGATAAACATAAACATGAAAAAAAGGAAAACAGAGGTTATGATGTTTGGAACGAGGAAACGGTTGAATCAACAAGAACACAAAATGGACATTCAATACCAAGGAGAATCAGTAAATATAACATCTAGCTATAAATACCTAGATGTTCAGCTCGACCCTTCACTGACCATGCAAGAACACTTTGATTCAATTTGCAAAAAGGCATCTACACGCATACGTCTACTGAAAAGAATAAGACCTTTTATAACGGACATAGCCACCCTGAGAATCTACCAAGCGCTTATTGTTCCGATAATTACATATTGTCCGTTGACCAACTTCTACCATCAACCATCTCGAAAAAATTCAATAATGGTACTTGAATCTCTGATATTTGTAAACTGACAAATGAAGAAGTTTCATCCATTATCAACATTTTTAAAAGAAAAATTTGTCTTACAGAATTCAAATGCCTTTTTCCAAACTTCGAAGATTATTTTGAATTCGTAAATCACGCCAAAGGAACCAGAAACAAAAATAAACTTTTGAGAGTCCCTAAAGTGAAACTAGAAAGTACCAAAAAGTCTTTTTATTACAATGGGGTAGCAGTTTATAATAACTTAGCATTAGATATCAGAACAGAATCTAACTATGATTCTCTCTGTAAAAAGTTGGACCTATTTCTGAATTTGTAAATGTGTCTTGTGTTTCAAATGTCACACCTGTTCAGATGATTAATATTTTCCTAGACACAGCTTGACGAATTTTCACTTGTTTAATTTTTTACCAATGATTTCAAAACTTGTACAGTATTTATTTGTAAATTAATTGCCTTTCTTCATTATTTTAATTGTATTATACTTTTTTAATACACAGGACGTATATGAAAAATAGTTATGTAAACTGATATAATGCACCTGTTGAAATATTATCAAAAAAACCAAACTGGTTAAAAATCCCAAAATGTAACGGAAAATCGAGGTTTGTAAAATTTGATATAGTTGACTTTTAGCCTAATCTCTGGACTTTGCGAAATCAATAATTGAAATAAAAGACGAGGTCATTGACATAATAAACCTTGCACGTAAATGACTTTTATTTGACAAATCGGTACCATGGGTGAAAAAAGGAAATGTTTTATTTGATGTAACTATGGGATCATACGATGGTGCCGAAACGTGTGGATTAGTTGGTTTATATTTGCTAAGCAAAATGGAAAGTTTAATTGATAAAAATCTTGTGGGTCTTTACCGTGATGACGGTTTAGCTGTTGTTTTGTTAAGACAAATGTAAAGACGAATGTCGGAAAGGAGTTTTTGAAAACTGTAAAGAAGCATTTCAAAACAACTCACGAATACCACAAGATAATTAACAAGAATACGATGAAACTGAGCTACCGTTGCATGACAAATGTTCAAAACTTCATAAAACAGCACAACAAAAAAGTTCTTAACGATAAAAGTAATTCAGAGATCCTGTAATTGCTGCAACAAAATCTGTGTCCTCTGTAAATGGTGATTGTTAAGCAACAAACATCGTCTACAAAGCTAACGTCACATACGACCATAAAATTGCAACATATTACGGGATATGCGAAGGAGAGTTTAAAAGCAGATATAACAAGTATACAAAGTCATTTAGACAAAATAAACACAGAAAAGAAACCACCTTCTCAGAGTAGGTATGGAAGTTAAAAGACGAAGGAAAAGTAGATGGTAATGAATTTAACATTCAATGGAATGTTGCATCACGAGCTCACCCATTTAAACCTGGTTCACATGTTTGCAGTTTATGTCTCATGGAGAAAGTGTCTATTGTTCGTGCTGAACCCAAAGGCATGCTTAACAAACGGACGGAATTAGTTAATAAATATCCTCATAGAAACAAGTACACATTGGGATCATCAAAGTAATGGGAAACATTCTTAAAACAAAATTCTTACACAGACCTTTTACAAAAAGGTTAAGTAAGAAGAGAATGATGTAAACATTTATAGCATAGCTTGACAACTGCTGTATGAAAGATACTCTGAGTTGCTATACCTAATATAGTTTTTTACTTGTCACTTTAATACGTATATATATATATATATATATATATATATATATATATATATATATATATATGTGTGTGTGTGTGTATGTATATATATATATATATATTGCCTGATGATCGAAATATCGTGAAGCTATTAGTTGCAATCACAGTTCTTATTTTTCGTGNACAAAAAAGTTAAGTAAGAAGAGAAGGATGTAAACATATATAGCATAGCTTGACAACTGCTGTATGAAAGATACTCTGAGTTGCTATACCTAATATAGTTTTTTACTTGTCACTTTAATACGTATATATATATATATATATATATATATATATATATATATATATATATATATATGTGTGTGTGTGTGTATGTATATATATATATATATATTGCCTGATGATCGAAATATCGTGAAGCTATTAGTTGCAATCACAGTTCTTATTTTTCGTGTTTTATCTTATCTTATATATATATATACACGAATATACCAAGTAAATAGCTTCCAGTTGTCCTTAATTATGTATAGTTAACGTTTACGCGTGTTGCCTAAGAATTAAATATGTAAATAAATTAAATAAAAAAAGATAAAAGATAAAGAAAAAGCTGTTAACATGTGCAATAGACATTTTGTTGAGGACTGCAAGGGTGAGACGCTCTCAAACTTCAGATACATTATTGTGGATGCTAAAAATACTACTGAATTGTTTGATAAAGACGGTATTGACAATATATTGCTTGAGAAGGAATTGTAACTTTAGTAACTTGCCACAAAGGACTGAACGGATCGCATGACTGGAATCGATTAAAAGTTGCACAGAACGAGAAAAAATATCGGCTTTGGATTTATGCAATAATTGGTTTCCTCTTATTCCCTTTTCTTTCCTTTCCCTTAGGGAGCAATCACGGTTTTACTAGTGGTGTTGGCTTACCTTTTGTTATTAATGCTTCGACTCAAGTGACTCTAATCTCTTAGGTATTTGGCAGTTTGTATTTTATGCTGATAACGAATGTTTTTTGTACTAACAGTAAAGCTGGTTTGATAAAGTGGAGTGTTAGTGCAACGAAAATTTTCTTTTAAAAATGTTTAACTTTAAACAAAACTTCATTGTTTGTTTCTACTGTTTACATGTGATGCCTTTCATATATAATTTGGAATATATGGGAGAAATGCACTCATTTGTGTTCATATATATATTTGTAGATATAGATATGTGTGTGTGTAATTTTCCTACGATATTAAAGTATTGCTGCCACGTTTATTCTTTGTTGCGTCGCAGTATATTTTTATAGCCATAATTACTTATTTTACTTTAAGAGTGCAAATAATAAAACATTTCAGAAAAATACACATCCTATCCATTTTGGAGGTAGGTAATTAGAAGGGCTAGGTGCTCTGCATACAAAATAAATGCTGGTTAGTTATATGATTCACAAAAATGCAGTTAAGCAATTGACAAAATCAAAAAGTAAACAGACATATTAGACATAGACATATTAGCAGATGATACCATCACAAACAAATTATACAGGCATATATTTGTCAGCATTTAGCAACGTCCAAAGCAAACTTATTTGCTTAACATTTCCTCTTGTTGTGACATAAATATTAAACCTTGGCCAATATTTCATGAGTTTGTCAAGATATACTTTGTAACCTTTATTGGCAAAACGTGAGGCCACTCAGCGCACAACCAAATAAATTATGCCTTTTCACAGTCAGCGAAATAACAATTTTCCTAAACCTAGTTTGGAAAACGTCATGTTACAATGAACCACAGAAATAACATGTCCAAATACGTAAAATGACAAAAGTTCCGTTAAAAAGGCCTCCTATGCTTTGTTACGTGCAAAAAGTTTAGTTCTGGATCAGCTTGTGTACCATCTCCTCTTTGGTTATCAGGTGAGTTGTCTTGTTTAGAAGACTCATCAGTTGTGAAATATTATGTGACCACTCATTTAAAATTTCGTTTGCTCCCTTTTGTGGTCTAAATATTACAATACCCGAAGGTCGATCAATACGTGCAAATACTGTTTTTGATGTTACGAGGAGCGATAGGAAATCCTCTGCTTCCTACAGTAACAAAATAATTGAAAGAAGAAATTATAAGCACTATTAAAAAAAATTGGGTACTGGGTACAAATACCTAGTTAGGGTACTAAATTTTAATAAAGCAAAACCTGGCTTTTATTTCATAAAATTGCAAAACCTCCCCCTTTTCTGGAGTCTCGAAATTTTTTACTTGAAAAATATACAACTTTTAATGTTACTGTAGTAGTAAATCTAAAATCACCGGGGTTTTACTTAGCATCATCGTAAAATTAATTACATGTAAATTTCAAAGCAGCCTTTCGAACGCTCACAACACAATACACTCTGTAGGCATACTAAAACTACTGGCTATCTTGTGTTTAACTATGTATCAAGGTAATATCTCGAACAGAAAAGAAACACTTTTGTACAACAGCATGTCAGGGGTGCTGCTAATAAATTACAGAAAAATATGTTGCAATGATCCAATGCGAAGAGGAGGGCCTTTAAGCCGCTGGGGTTTTTTTGCGATTCAGATGGCTAAAGGAATTTACATTTATTTGAACTATTAATGTATTCGATTAAAAATACTTTAAATGAAAATAATCAATGGAATGTATACCAGCAAATTCATTAAATTACTTAAAACCGTGGAAATGCCCAATACCCAAATCTTTGCGACATTACTCACATCAGCATTTAAATCCAACAGTTCTGTCATTCTCTTGACGGTGATCCTTGTATAATACTTAGCCATTACTCTGATATTCTTTAAACCGAAAAAAAAGGAAACAAAATTTTTAAAAAATAAAGTCAACATGGAATTAAAAACCAACAGATCGGGCTTTAAATCGATCATATCTGATCATGTCAAGGCTCGAACATTTCATCACTTAATACAAACTTGTTGACCGTCAGAAAGCTCTTTCGAAGATAGACTATAACCACGTGAAACCATATTTTGTTGCTACCAAATTAGCTACAGCTACGTTGTCCCACTAAAAACAAATATATCCCTCGTCCTCCTGTGATCGAATTATAAAGAAAACTTTACATTCGGAATTTCAGGACAATGGAGTTAATGAGGAAGAGGAGTCTGAACATATGAAACATAAAATGCTGTTCATACAATACAGAGGAAAAGTTTCAGAAAAATATGCGAAATCACTTATGAAACTTGAAGCGCTTTGTAAAGTGATTTTACCAACCGTAAAGTAAAAACTGTCCTACCAACATTTAAACCATCTGTCCTGAAATCCCTTAAAAGTGGTGTTGTATACCAAATATGTTGTCCACGATGTCAATTGTGCTATGTCGGGCAGACCACCCGTCATTTTCAAACCAGAATTAGGTGCATTCGTGACAAAATAGCATTTTGGGAAGTCATTTTAAAGCTTGAGGTTGTATTTTGTCCATAGTCGAAGTCACGATTCTTGCATCAGCGAATTCAATTAATCACCTTCTCATATTAGAAGCGTTATACATTAAAGATAAAAGGTCAACACTGAATACAAAGGACGAGTTCAGAAACCACACTTTAATGGTTGGAATTAAAATTGATTACTCTAATGACTTGTTTTCGCAGCTTTCTTTTGTTCCAATATACTTATATATGAGCAAAAGATTGATGAATTTTTATCTTGTTTATTGAATGTTGAGAGAGAACAGATGTTTATATTTTAGTTGTAACATTTTATACTGTTTTTTAAGCTGTTTTGATATTCTTTCAGATCTTATTATAAGAAAATATTTCTTGAAATATATTATCAATGAAATTATACGTGCGTCGTTGGTTTGATTAATTTAAATGGATTTATGCTACGATGTTTTTTGCATACAAAATGCTTTTTTTATTACTGGAACCAGATCTAGAAATATGCTTTTCTCTCTTGGTTGCTGTTGTTATGTTATCTGTGGCAACAAATTTAGGTGCCTGGTCTGCATTAATTATCAACTCATCAGGAATATTATAGAATAACACTTATGAAATTTTGTGAAAGAACTTACACTTGATTTCATTCCACAAGGACTGTGTAATAACTGGTTTTGTCCTGGTAGCTACTCTACTTGGAAATTTCATTCGTTGATACAGAAATCTTACCTAGGATCATTTTGCTTTATAGTTCATATATGTAACGAACGTCTCAGGATTGGACTGCACGAACCGCACCAATACTCCCAGGATAACATTTTGTTTTTTCCCTCTTCTGTCCGTTCCTATAAATAATGTTATTGATCGTAGCTTTGAATCGAGCTCGGCATCCAATAACAGGAGTCTGTGTCTAAACTTAAGAGCAAATATCCTAATTTGATCTCTTCTTTTCTTTCAAGATTTCCTTGTATTGGATGACCCGAGGTCAAATGGTAATTTGAGTTAGGGTTGGGAACTATTTTGTGTTGAGAGAGAACAGATGTATAATTTTAGTTGTAACATTTTATACTGTTTTTAAGCTATTTTCATATTCTTTTAGTCCGAGATGAGAAACTTCTTCTCGAAATATATTATCAATGAAATGATAAATGCGTTGTTGGTTTGATTAATTTAAATGAGTATATGCCATGTTTATTGCATACGGTACAAAAAACCAGTGGAGGTTACTTATTTGAGCACCGTCTTTCTGAACAAAAACAAGAATACCAAACATGTCTAGAAAAGTCACTTATTACTGTTTACTCTGCAAATTTTCGAAGCCGTGGATATTTATGATAGAATTAATTAATCTCATTGATGGTTGTCTACAGTCTTTTCTCGTCGTGCTCGTTGTCATAATCTATTGTATCAGCATGTCGTTGTAATGCGCGAAGCAAGGCATTAGAAAAAAACTGTTTCCTTTAAACCACTTTCAAAAAATTCATCTATTACTGATCAATCCAAGGCCAATTCAGTATATCCCACACTTGTTTCATAATTCTCTCATGTTCAACTGTGAAATGATCTGTCTTACACGATTTTATTTCAGTGTTCACAATTCCCTGATTCCCTAACCAACTTGTTTATAATAAACATTTAGGCTATTTTTACAGTTTTCCCTACATAGAAATTCCATCAAAGCATCTTCTTGTATTCCGAAATCCTTCATTAAATGTGACTCGTGCCACTCAAATTAAATAACAAGATCTTTCTCCATAAAAAAATATCAGCATGTGTTATGTTGTGTTTGTTTGTCAGAATTACAATTTCTATGGTTATTATGTTAAATCTATTCTCGGACATGCCAAGAATTTCACTATATCCTTCACAAAATTCAACACATTTGTTGCCGTCTTCGTGCGTGTATTCATGTTTACGTTCCATTTTTTTAAACAACAGCCGGCTACTAAAGTCGTTTTCAAAACCAAATTCTTTGCAAACCTAAAGTCCATAAAACCCAGCAAACCATTTTAATCCAATTACTTGTACAGATTATTACGTCACGCAGTTACCGAAAAAATAAGCACTTATTACCAGTCAAAACCAGTAAAAACCAATGAAAACCAGTTGAAGTAAAGCTAGAGGGTACTGATGTAGAAGCCATGTATAACACCATGGCAGCCAGAGTTTTGGAAGTAATGGCCACATTTCAGATGCGAGGTAGCAGCTGGACATTCACGTCAATCATTTCTCTTTAAAGTCATACTGTTACTTATGAACCGCTGAAAGGAAGTTCCTACAAATGACCCTCTTAAAATAGAGATCCCTGAAGAGGGTTCAACAACTTAGTTTAACAACTCTAATAGGTGGGCGAGGGTACCCTTCATTGTGTATCCCGACTTTGAATCTTTAATCAAACCCTTAACTACCTGTGAACCAAATTCAGCGAGCAGTTATAGAAAAAAATATCAGAAACACACCGCACCAAGCTTTTGTTACTATATCAAGTGCTTTGATGATGTCTATTCACAGAAGCCTATAATATATACGGCTAAAACTGAAAGTGAAGATGTTCTACAAATATTCGTAGACTTGTTGGAAAAAAATACCAAGTCCATCTATCGGCAATTAGATAAACTGAAAAAGATGATATTCGGTAGAAAGGAAAAGGTTGAGTTTTGACAGCTTCAAGTTCAATGCCATCTAGCTTGGATAAATTAGTGAGCAATCTAGATAAAAGCTGCTTTCACAACATTTCTACGTTCTACGATAAAAAACAACTTAGCCTCCTCCTTAGAAAGGAGGTATACCCCTATGATTATATCAATTCACTCACAAGACTCAGTGAGACTCAACTACCACCTAAAGAAGAATTATACTCTAAACGTAGTGGTGATGGGATAAATGATCAGGACTATGAGCACGCACAAGAGCCGTGGAAAGAGTTTGAAATGGATACTTCAAGGGATATCATGACTTGTACCATGTCTTATGTCTTGCTGCTAGCTGACGTCTTCGAAAACTTTCTAAATGTATGTAGTAAGAATTATGGATTAGACCCAACTTGGTATTTCACAGCTCCAGATTTAGGCTGAGATGCTGGTTTGAAGATTACTGGAGTGAAACTAGAGTTTTTACCAGACTTAGATATGTTACTCGTGATCGAAAAAGGCATCTGAGGAATTATCTCAATGATAAGTAAAAGATATGGGAAAGCGATACATGTACTCGAAATTAAACAAAAATGAGGGAAAAGAATAAATCATTTACTTAGATCCTAACAATGTTTAAGGACGGGCTATAAGCAAACCTCTTCCCACACATGGATTTAAATGGATATGTGTAAGTGAACTAACCACATGGAGAAATCATTCATGCATACACGAGCTCGATATGAAATACTAAAAGGAATTGTATGATTTACATAATAACTACCCTCTTACTCCTGAAAGCCATAAAGTGAATAAAGTTGACAAGTTGATCCCCAATCTCAATGACAAAACAAAGTATATGGTACATTGTGAAAATCTGAAACTATATGAGAGCTTGGGGTTAAAGATTACAACAAAGCTTTGATATACGATTTTCATTACAACTACATCAAACCAAAGTATGGTTCAAACGCAAAACTATTATTCACCGATACAGACAGTCCAGCGTATGAGATTGAGACTGAAGATTTTTACAAAGACATCTTTGATGAAGTCGGTACTAAATTTGATACAAGGAACTTCTTCATGGATCACCCTTCTGGTATAGAGACTGGCTATGACAAGAAAGTGGTGGGAATGTTCAAGGATGAAGCAGGTGGAGAAATCATCGAAGAGTTTGTGGGATGCAGAGCAAAGCTGTATTCATACAAGATGTTGAAGGGGAAGGTGGTAAAGAAATGTAAGGGAGTAACGAAACCTGTTGTGAAGTGAGTTTGAGTATTACAAAGAGTGCTTGTTTTCAGGTGAAGAACAGTTAAGGAAAATGAATGCCATCATAAGTCAGAAGCATGAAGTGTATACAGAAGAAATCAACACGGTTGCATTGAGTGCTAATGATGACATGAGAATGATCATGGATTATAGGATTCCGACGGTGGAACAAGGATACTACAAGACACAATAAGGACACAATAGGTCACAACAGGACAACCTGTGGTCAGACATCCATTATGAGTTACACAAAACTAAAGCTCGCCGAAATTGGCGAGCTTCCTAGAATTCACGCGCTTGCACATGGTCACTACAAGACACAATGAGGACATGACAGATCACGGGCAGGTCATGATAAGACACAATAGAACACGACAGGACTGTGGACGGTCCTTGACGTTTTGTCTTACATCCCTTCTATAACCTTGCTTTAACCATGTTGTGAATGGCGGGGCATGTTTTAACCTTGTTATGCACGGTGGGGCATGTTTTAACCTTGTTATGGGTGGGTTTTTGAAAAATGATCCAGAATCGGTATTTTTATACTACTAAATACAGGCTTTTTATATAAGGCGTGCGATCGCACGTGCACGCCTCCACACACGCCTAAATGGTGTTAGACGTGCGAAAAAAGCACGCCTAACACGCCTAATTATAAAAATATAATTTTTTCTATTTGCTTCCAACACACACACCTGTTCATTTGGTTCCTTTAAAGGCCATTATCCACTCCGGAAAATTGACGACGGATCGGTACGGTACGGAACGGTTTCTTTTGTTTTCAATAAATATTTGTATAATGTGAGCAGATTTTTTGTTCGCGTGAACGGTTCAAAATGAATAAAAAAGAAAGTTGAATTCATTTAACTTTTTTTTGAACCAGTAGCGGATCACAAAAGTATTGACGTCATTGACTCACTTGTTGCAATTTTTATCTCAATTGACAATTAATATAATCGCACACCATCGCACGCCTAATAGATTCAGGCGTGCGATTAATCACTCGCCTGAATTCAGGACTTTGCTTCTAGGCGTGCGATTCATCACACACCTGAAATTTTCTTACAACAAAGCCTGTAAATACAGTTAAACTTTTTCTTATTCAGACTTTCTAAGTGATCGTGAAAATGTTCGAATTACAACAAACCGGGCCAAAACAGTGATGAAGTCACTGAATTGGACTAAGCGGAAGGGAACAGCTGTTAAGCTTGAGCCACGTGATCAACTGCTAGCCGAAGAAAAATTTACGATTCAACGAAACATCGCATCCATTATTGCCGAGAATGATATTCCATGTAACCTTATGTTTAATATCTACCAAACCCGATCGTCGTACATTTCACCATATACGTTAAAGTTATGTGGTGCCCAGTATGTACCAATCAAAGGAGTGGGCGATAAAAGACAGATTAAATTATGAAGGGAAAACTAGCTGATGGCTTCCTAAGATTACGCTTCCAAGTGGTTTCAACATACCGTTTTCGAAAAACCACCGATCTAACACGGAATATCGTTAAGGTATTAATGGAAATTGTTTTTCCTGTCGCAAACAAAATTAAGAAAGGGCTTGGTTATCCAGTTGAGCAACAGGGTCTGGTATTAAGGGATATTTTTACATACCATGGTGACGATACTCTGCATCACCTATCCAAGGCAAATAATTTCGCTCCAGTTATTGTACCTCACAACTTGACTGATCGATTCCAACCCTTGGGCATCTCTGTGAAGAAACCATCTAAAAGCTTCTTGAGAGAATAATTCAATAACTAGTATGCTGATCAAGTTTGCAATCAGCTTTACATGGGGACCAGCACAAATTATGTAAAAGTTTCAGTAAAAATGAGCCTTGTTAAGTAGCTTCATTCACGGTATATAATAAATTTGTACACATATATTACTATCAAAGGGATTATAAGGGCTGGTTTAATAAACCAGGGGTCACAGAAACGATCGAGAAAGCAGAGTGTGTAGGAAAGCATGTAAAACCCTTTCGTGGAGTAAAATCCTGTAATAACCATTATTTTTTGTTATTACATGACGTTTTGTGTCAAAAGGTGAGCTGGCAGGCTGATTTTGATATATGATTGGATCATTGATTCAAGAAAGCCAATAACAGTTGATACTGATGTAAGATCACTCATGAAATGTGAAATTTTGAATGTACTTAACGGTGCATAAAACAATTCTCTATGAAATGATATATATATATATATATATATATGATATATATGATTGATATATATATATATATATATATATATATATTCGACACAGGAAATATGCCAAACCAACACTGACAAACTCCTTCAGCTAATAACAATAATATTTGACACAGGAAATGACTAAAGAAAGTATGCCAACATTTACTTGAGTAAATCAAATATTTATTTATTATTTCAAATTTTTGTCTGTCTACAACAGACTTTATCAAGTTTCTTGATAAAGTCTGTTGTAGATCAATCGTAAATGTTGGCATACTTTCTTTAGTCATTTCCTGTGTCAAATATATATATATATATATATATATATATATATATATATATATATATATATATATAAATATATATATATATATATATTTAATCATATATACGAGTAAGAAAAACTCTAACTTTACAGTACTCAGAGTTTTTCTTACTCGTATATCTGATTATGTGATAGCTCCTACGTTTTAATGTGGTAGAGCACTGTTGCCGATGACATTTCATATTCATTTGTTGATATATATATATATATATATATATATATATATATATATGATAACTATAACCCATTTCAACTTGAAAGAGCAACTGTATTAAAAAATAAGATAGCAACCTTGCAATTTATAGGCGAAGAAACAAAAAACAGCGTCGTCATGCATCTAATACAAGTTAATATGATTTTCACTTACATGCTCAACAACCCTTTTCTTTAAGTCGTCCCAGTACTTTTGCCCTGTTTCCGTTTTTCTATCAAAAACTCCTGTTGCTGGAGAATCAGGGGAACCATCACGCAGTTCATTTTCATAGCGATCCTTTACGGTTGACCAGTTCATCAGCTCCACGGTAATAAAATTTTTGAGAAGCTGTCTAAACGGGGGGAAAAAAATTGTAGGCAATATTAGTTACCACAGTATTACCTGAAATGAACCTTGTTAAAGATAGAACCTCAAGCAAAATAAAACCAGTGAAATGCTTTATTTTATTAACACATACCTTAAAGAATGAAATATAAGGATTTTCTTTGCCGTAATTTATTTCTATTTTTAAACGTTTGGTTTACTTAGAGCTAATTATTGTTTATTCTTTCTGTTACCTTATGCTTAAGAATTTCGTTTTTTAAATGTTTATTCCCCAAGAATGTGTCAGCATGTTTGAAAATCTAGTATGAAAATAGATTTCCTTCATAGCACTAGTTAATACTGTGTGTAATATTATATTATAATTATAATAACTAAAGGTGTGACGAATGACATAATGGGTGAAAGCAGGTAACTGCAACAAAAATACCAAAAAAAACAACCAAACATATATACAAAAGAAAGTAAATACATCTGGGTATCTATAATAATTATAACAAATCACGTACGTTTACTTTTAAGTTCCGTGCGTTTATTTCATAATCCTGAATAAATTCAAATAAATGCTGACGTAGGCAAAAATTTATACGAAAGGGACTAATCAGGGGTTTATCATAGACAGTTATTATTGATACATATATATGTGTATATATATACTCAATCTGCAGACAGTACTGTTTCGCCCTTTGTGGGCTCATTAGTGCAGCACAGAGCTTCTGAGACATAACTCTCTGGCCACATTGCCGGAGCAAACACAGCTTAAAGAGTTATTGTGGGATCCTGTCAGAGTGCTCAAACCACGCCTGCGCAGTGAGCATTGCATTACGCTAACAACAGGTCCCCAAATCTCAGACATATGTATATATATTTGTATGAACGAATAAGTAACTATGTAAATAGTATGAAATATTAAATATATATTAGTTTGTTATGGTTAGCCAACTTCGAAATTTGTCATCAACAGTGATGATATCATCTCTGATGCCTAACGTACGGCAATTCAGTACATGTTGCGGTTTTTGCACGTCACCGCATACACAGTTTGGGTTACCACTCAGACCAACTTTATGCATTTAGCTGCCATGTCGGCCATAGCCGGAGCGAATTCGGTTTAGGAGGACCCAGTGGCTTGGATTTAGGTCATAGCCTGCATGTTTTTCTGAAGGTGTCGGAATATATTCCCGGAGCATGCACTCGGAATTGATCGTCTATTCCACATGAATTTCATCCATAGGTCAGGGAACATGTTTTCGTTGATTTGA
This sequence comes from Morbakka virulenta, assembly GCA_003991215.1. Taxonomy (NCBI): domain Eukaryota; kingdom Metazoa; phylum Cnidaria; class Cubozoa; order Carybdeida; family Carukiidae; genus Morbakka; species Morbakka virulenta. The sequence goes on along the minus strand of RDPX01000604.1, from coordinate 73,821 downwards.
TTTGACAGGATGTGCATTCGAGTAGATAGAGGCATTCTGCTCTTGAGGCGAACGTTAACTAAAGGAGACGTTGCGGCCTGATGGAATAAATGCGAGTCTTTCATTGCACGTTTACGGAGGATTAGAATGTTTCTCGTCTCTTCGGATGTCTGGAGGCTCGATGCTACAGAGGACTCGAAGGAGGGTCATATGAGTGGATTTGATTGAACCACAACTACGGTACATACACTATACATAAAAGCCAAAAAGTCTATGTAAAAAAATATATTGTCAGCTACCTGATGAATGTCATGCAAGAAACTCGACGTTGCGACCTAACTGTAGGGGTTTTTTCTTACATTCATTACTATCCCGCTGTGTATTATCTTCAAATACATGGCGTACTCTTTCTGATTGTTGCTTATATACATACGAATTATATATCCCCTTTATTTTATCCAACTTTAAGGTTTTCTTATACTACAAGACGTATCCTTCAGTCAATTGTTTTAATTTTTAGACCCTCAGTAAGGATACCTTCTCCTCCTCCAACAGATTATTAGGTTTATATATGGCCTAACTACCGTCCTTCCTTCAAAACAAATTTTGATTCCCAGTGTTCCAAGGACCAACCCCTCAGCAATGGTTGCTATTTACTTTTTTTAACTTTGAACGTGAGGTCTGGTATGTGTTGCACGAGATTTATTCCAAAAAAGTAGAGTAAGCGTTTAAATCGAGGCAAAACGCGGGTAAAAGAGCCCTCTGAAAATACAATGGCACCTAAAGAACAGTGGAATAAAGAGTCTAAAGTGAGTCTAAATGAAAGGCTAGCGAAATTGACGGTTAAAGAAAGCACAAATTTCAATGCAGCTTAACAAAAGTAAGTAAAAGAAAGTACCAATAAGAAGAACATTGTTAACATGTAAACCTGCATAGGTACGATTTTTATTTCAATTAGAATCCTCGTGACTGTGGAATCAAAAGAGCTGCCTTAAGTTAAAAAAAACAATAAAAGCATGGCATAAACTAATACTGGAATATATGTTGCACAGCCAGTTGACTAATATTCAAAATAATAAAAAATGAGACGATAATGTAGTCTATATTGCAGTACCAGTGCTTGTATGGGAAAAAGGAATATACTGAGTACTATTGCACAAAAAATAATATGTGCAAGTACTAATTTAACACTTCCGAAAGTAAGGAAATGTTCTTCTTATTTAATTCTGTTTACCCATTACGTGCAGACAAACTGATAACTGCGATACTTACATTTTTAAATGTATATAATGTTCTCAACATCTATTCAGAACAAATAATAAGAAATGCACTAGATGGGTTTGTTGGTTGCGTCAAGGTCGGTGGTAGAATTATTACTAATCTGAGATATGCAGATGATGTTGTTTTAATAGCCAGTAGCATGGATGAATTATGGGACTTAGTTAATAGAGTTAAAGAGTCACGTTTGCAGTTTGGTCTTGCACTAAATTCGAGAAAAACAAAAGTTAAGAAAATAGCTAAGAACAACCAGAATGAGAATGATGCAGAGTTAATATTATTAATTATTACAGTTAATAGTAATGAAATAATTGAAAATGTAAAAGGGTTTGTGTATCTCGGAACACTTATCACCAATAATTATGATGACACAAGAGAAATACGCCGAACGTTATGTATAGCAAGAAGTGCAGTGGTCTCATTAACAAATATATGGAAAGACAAAAGTATTACTATTACTACAAAGAAAAGGCTGCTACACACATTAGTTTTTAGCATAGCCAGTTACGGCTCAGAATGTTGGGTATTGAAAAATATTGACAACAAGAAGATTGAAGCATTTGAATTGTGGTGCTATCTTCGTGTAATGCGCATCAGTTGGACTGAAAAGTAAACTAATGAATGGATACTGGAAAAGATGGATGTAAACGAGAGGCTATTATCAACTGTAAATTGTAGAAAAATGGCTTTTCTTGGGCACATACTAAGGGTAAAGGACATAACCAGTGATTTATTACTTGGAATGGTTTATGGAACGAGAAGGAGAGGAAGACCTTAAATTAGATATAGCGACAACATCAAAGAGATTCCTGGTGGAAGAAGTATGGTTCAGTTGTACAGAATGGCGCAGGATAGAGGGAAATGGAGAGCCACAGCGGTTTATTATGAACCTCCTCTTAGATGATGACGATGATGATGATGATGATGATGATGATGATGAAATAATGTTTAAGACTTTATCCTGTGGTAATATTCCTAAGCAAATCAAAATTTAATAAACAAATAGATAAAAAAATCAAAATAAATACTATGTATGTACTGTAGAGATGGCTAAAAACACTCTTACATTGAAAAGAAGAAAGACGATATTGACAACTTGCAAAATTACGGTGACCATTCAGTATAAGTGTGAAAGTAATACGTAGAGCGTGTACAACTCCATTAGATGCTCAATATACAGAAATCGATCGGAAATGAATGAAAACACTCTTTTGCTACAAAGAGAAGTGTTCGTGCTCGAATAATTATAATGGCGTCCAACTTTTGACTTTAATAGAAGAGCATTATTTTAACTGAGCCTTGACCATTTGGACCATTACCTTCGTGCTCCCTTTTAAATACCAAGCAGGATTGTTCTCTTCAGACTTAACAGTGTTTGCAATTCCTTTCAAACCCCTTCCACCATCTTTTCGTTTGATGTAGAGTCTGTCTATTTCGCTGTTCGGGATCATACCTTTAAAAATCATCAATAATTTCCTGGTTCTCCTGTCGAGTCAATTTAACTCGTCCTTTCTCCAGTTGATCACCCGACCCCTTTGATCCCAACGTTCGGCTGTGGTGGAAATACTCTACCAAATACCCAACATGTAGGCAAACAATTGCTGCAACATCATTAGCAATGCGTTATTTCCAGTTCTACATTTACTTATGTAATTGCATCTGTATAAAATATTTGGGATTTTCTAGGCACATTCGGCTTAGCGGATGAATAGGTTTACAGACAGAAACAATATTTACGCCAGCAAATATCTGCCGCCTTGTTTACAAAAGCTGCTTACGAGTGATTTAAAAAGTAAAAAGCAACTTACTTGTAGGTAGGTACTTCGTCTAAATTCTGGTCTTCGTATATCCTATGCATTAAATCTGATTGTTCATTATCATATGGTGCAAGTATCACAAATAGAATGACGTTGCAAAGTGCCTTTAAATAAAACCAAAAGTTAAACCTAAAAATTACAATTCAGTCAAAGATATTGTACTAGTCAGAATTGTAAGGTAAATTGACCGTGTAAGATGTCCAAGGTGCCTGTTCAATAAACAAAATTTCAGATCGATACAGTAGTGGCAACTCAAAATTCATAAACGAAAATATTAATGGGCGAGTATTTGCACTTATGTTCTTGCCACTTACATCGTTGTGGTCCTCCTGCAAAGGTACCGATCGATTAATTCAACCTTCAAGTTGTGCGTTGAGCAATACCTTGGGCAGATATCATTCAACACCAGCAATAGACGTTTCGAATAGTTTATTTATCCAACGCGAAGCATTTCCATTACTGTGCGACTACTTTTAATAAATCTCATTTTCATCTTGTCCTTGTTGTTTCACCCCACCTTTCCTATGTCCCCCACCTTTCCTATGTCCCCCACCTTTCCTATGTCCCCCACCTTTCCTATGTCCCCCACCTTTCCTATGTCCCCCACCTTTCCTATGTCCCCATGTCCCTTACCTCCCAAATGATAAATTTAGGTCAGTAACGACAACATAATCACTTTCCTGTTTGGTTAGTACAACAAATATCAGAAACATGACTGGAAATAGCAAAGTGGTAGCTAATTGTAAAGGACAGTTAAATGACCTCCTGTTTAGATGCAGTACTAAATTAATCCAAATGGCTTATAACTGTATCGAGGATGCGGCAGGTGCACTGTTCTCAATAAAAAGCGGCTCTTTTTCATGTGAAAACAAGAGACTTCTATCAATTAAACAATTGTTAAAAAAGGGTCGTTTAATTTTGCCAAATAGTATTACGGGAAATACGAAAAAAGTCAAATTTGTCCTACCTCTTTCATTTTAGCTTTGTCTTCCTTTATACAGGGGGTGTCATACACAGCACGATAATGCCTGCATATCGTAAGATAATCGTGTTCATGTAATCCCAACTCGATCATGAGCTTGTAATATTTCAATTTGAGATCCTTTTGAAAAAAATGAACAAGCATAAGGACAGTAAAATAAAAGTGAAATAATAACAAAGAATAAAATAATCTTAAACTAATCAAAACAGATTAAATCATCAACATAATCATATGAAAGGTCTTAAAGCTCTTAAAAATCATTAATAGTCTAAAAAGATTTGATGTCACTAAACTATCAAGACATCAACGCCATTACTCTTAACAAGATAAGAATACTATGACGTGCAACAAATAAAAACAAAATTAAATAACAATAACATTAACAGCAATAGGGTCGATTTCTACAAAACAACCCCACTTCGGTATACACGGATCTATACTTAAACCGAAGTATAATTCGATCTAGGCACTATCTAGAAAACAGATCTGTTGTGTATTGCCAATATTCTTTGTACAGTCTGTCTTAAGTCGTGGAGTTGAAGGGGTGGTGACTGACACCAGAGTTGATGGACAATATAGTCGGAAATCATTTTATATATATATATATATATATATATATATATATATATATATATTTATATATATAAAGGAAGGGTATAAGTACCTAGGAATAATCGAGGCTGTCAAAGTCAAAGAAACTAAGATGAAAGACATGTTTATAAAGGAATACTTTCGACGTACCAGATTGATTCTAAAGTCAAAACTAAGTGGCCGAAATAAAATCAAGGCAGTAAATACTTGGGCAGTATCTCTTACGAGATACGGAGCTCGGGTGATCAACTGGAGAAAGGACGAGTTAAATTGACTCGACAGGAGAACCAGGAAATTATTGCTGATTAATAAAGGTATGATCCCGAACAGCGATGTAGACAGACTCTACATCAAACGAAAAGATGGTGGAAGGGGTTTGAAAGGAATTGCAAACACTGTTAAGTCTGAAGAGAACAATCCTGCTTGGCATTTAAAAGGGAGCACGAAGGAAATGGTCCAAATGGTCAAGGCTCATGGCCATTTGAAAGTTGAAGAGTCAGTAGACCCTGCTGTACTAAAAAGAGGTACANGTCTTTTGTGAGTTAAGAGTGCGCTTGTTGTGGATGTCGATGATTTGTTTTGTGTTGTTCATACAGCTGTAACTAATCTTGATGGTGTTTCGGTTAAAGATTTTTCGTAGTATGTGGTCTTTAGGGAAGTGTTTGTCGATTAGGGTGATGAATCTGTGCCCGATATTGTTGCTGACATTTTTGCTGTATGGGGGGTTGTACCAAAGTATGTCTTTTCGTTTTCTGTTTCTTCGTCTGGTATTTGGGGTCGGTTCATAGTGTAGTTCGTATTTGTACCCACTGTCGTCTAGTGCTTTTTGGTATGGAGGTGCTGCTTGTTTAAAGGCTGTTTTGTCGGATGAAAGTAATGAAAGTCGTCTGTTGATGCCATCTGGTATGTTTTTAATGGTTACTGGAATATATATTTATATATATATAAAGGAAGGGTATAAGTACCTAGGAATAATCGAGGCTGTCAAAGTCAAAGAAACTAAGATGAAAGACATGTTTATAAAGGAATACTTTCGACGTACCAGATTGATTCTAAAGTCAAAACTAAGTGGCCGAAATAAAATCAAGGCAGTAAATACTTGGGCAGTATCTCTTACGAGATACGGAGCTCGGGTGATCAACTGGAGAAAGGACGAGTTAAATTGACTCGACAGGAGAACCAGGAAATTATTGCTGATTAATAAAGGTATGATCCCGAACAGCGATGTAGACAGACTCTACATCAAACGAAAAGATGGTGGAAGGGGTTTGAAAGGAATTGCAAACACTGTTAAGTCTGAAGAGAACAATCCTGCTTGGCATTTAAAAGGGAGCACGAAGGAAATGGTCCAAATGGTCAAGGCTCATGGCCATTTGAAAGTTGAAGAGTCAGTAGACCCTGCTGTACTAAAAAGAGGTACAAAGAATGAACTGGTGCAGAGTTGGCATGAGAAAAGAATCCACGGTTAGTACATAAGGAATAACAAGGATGTAAGTTGAATTGACTAATTGCTTTGGTTAAAGAAGGGTGACCTGAAAATTCTACCGGAAGCACTAATTAATAGCGTTCAGAAACAATCACAAATTATGTGAAATTTCACAATGTTAAGACAGCTGAATCACCCTTGTGTAGGATGTGTAATCAGAGGGGAGAAAGTGTTGTTAGTGAATGTAACAAGTTAGCTCAACGAGAATATAAAAGACCACATGATAACGTTGCAAGATATATTCACTGCTTATTGTGTGGACAAGCTGATTTAGATATAGCAAATGCTTGGTATAACCAAAAACCAGGAGTCATAGAAAACAACAATTTCAAGATACTTTGGGACTTCATAATCCAATGTAATCAGCACGTAGATGAAAGGAAACCAGACATTGTGTTTGTCGACAAAATTTAGAGAGAAGCTGCAATAGTTAATATAGCTGTCCCAGGTGACTCAAAGGGTGAAGGAGAAAGAAGCCGAGAAAATAGAGAAATACCAGAATCTTAAGGAAGAGGTAACAAAACTGTGGAATCTTAGAAAGGCTAAAGTTATTCCTGTTGTAATTGGAGCACTGGGAACGGTATCTAAAGACTGTAGGAAACACCTGGAAAAGTTAACGGGCGATGCTAGATTAGAAATAATACAGAAAACAGGACCATTAGGAACTCNAATCCAATGTAATCAGCACGTAGATGAAAGGAAACCAGACATTGTGTTTGTCGACAAAATTTAGAGAGAAGCTGCAATAGTTAATATAGCTGTCCCAGGTGACTCAAAGGGTGAAGGAGAAAGAAGCCGAGAAAATAGAGAAATACCAGAATCTTAAGGAAGAGGTAACAAAACTGTGGAATCTTAGAAAGGCTAAAGTTATTCCTGTTGTAATTGGAGCACTGGGAACGGTATCTAAAGACTGTAGGAAACACCTGGAAAAGTTAACGGGCGATGCTAGATTAGAAATAATACAGAAAACAGGACCATTAGGAACTCCAAGGATATCAAGGAAAGTGCTCTCAGTGTGAGAGCAGAGAAGAAAAAAAACCCCCTAAAACCTTTGATAGCTGGTTGCTATCTGCTTTTCGGATAGCACCGGAAAGCAGATAGTGAAACAACAAAATCGCAAGAAAAGTCAATTTACTATATGAATATTGCTTTTGTTGGGTGAATTTTTCAATACAAACTATCATAAGCCAAGGGTCTCTGTCTAGAAGAATGTGCAAAATAATAACGATAAAAATAATAAAAAGCAAAGATGAGTTGCTGTGCTGGTATGCTCCGTTACGCCATGTTGCATGTTCGCACGCTTTGCCCGCCTACTATAAAGATATAAATATATTTCAGATATATCATCCAGTTAAATCCACTTTTTTTGTTAGTTTTTTGTTAGAAACACTAAGAACAGGTTTTTAAAACCAAATCAAATCCCCCTCCCAACCACTCTTCAAAATGGATCTAATTTAATACAATTCTCGACACTTGCCTAGTAACCATGTTCTTTGATTTCAAAAATAAAAAACAAACTGTCTAGTTTCGAAGATTCCTACACTCTGGAGCTATATATTTATTAAAGTGGGCTCAAGACTTGAGGCTAAACACTTTTTTGCACCTACAAAGTAATTGCAAATGATTTACAACAGTGCAACAAAAAATGATATAGCTTACTCTGATTGCCTGACACCAGTTACTGCCCAACTGGCTACCATATCCCCCCATCCTAAAAAACCCCCCAAAAAGCATTTACCCTTAATCTTTTAATAATGTCTAATCAGTATTAGATAACAGGAAAGAGTCAAGACCCGTATTGAACCATATCTTAAAAGCATGGAAGCTGGTCTCTTTAAAGTGAGAAGTAATTGTGACCACAACATAGAAGGTTGTTAAAAAAAACGGTTTTAGGTTACCTGCTCTTTGTCATTCTCGAAAAATTTTGTGCTTATTTTTTTACTGATTATTTGTGTTCTTATATAATCCTTCTTTGCCAAACAAAGTCTCATTTGTTCAAGAATAAACTCCACTTTTTCTCGCTTTTCCATAGAACCGTATGTCTCAACCTGGATAGAAAAATAATGATAAAGGTTTCAAGGTATGTAATCCAATACAAGCGAACCTGGTGCAGTAAAATAAAAGTAACCACGATGTCAGATAATGTTGGGCCAGTCGCAACAAAAATTAAAATAGCATAGTAAGTCATTTAAAAAAATTCTCTCGATACATTTTGATATTCAAATACTAGGCATGTAATAATAAGAACAGTATCAGTAATGTACGTATTAAGGAGTTGTGTAATAAAAATATCAAGTTTTTCACATACCTGAAGTTCTTGTAATATGTTGGCTGCCTCTACAAATGTAACAGAAATGTTTGTAGCTTACAGGAAATTTCTTTGCTGAAACTATGACTGAGGAAAATCTAGGTCCTGACAATCAAGTAACTAAACTTTACCCACTTACTTGGTTGTCTACTCAAGGTATTTTATACGCTGTTGGGCAATTAAAGCTCAAAAATTTAAATAAAATACTGTAATGGTCATTATAGAAATGATGTCAAGGTATAACCATGGTCCTGCTTTTACAATACTATTGTTCCGGTTATGCATAAACTAAAGACTGATACATCCCTTGCTGGAAAAGTGACCTTTGTACAACTTTGGGCTTATTCATGACAGGATAGTCAGTAAATGATTAGTCAGTCTTTGTTTGGGTTTTATTGACGCCCTGATCAACAAATATACTTTTCCGTGCTAAAAAATTAATTATCAGCGATTTCCAACCGACGACTTACCCAGGCAAGGCCACAACTTGTATCCTACCGGAACATACTAAAAGATTAGGCTTTCCGAAATAAAAGAGCCATGAATAAGATCATATGTTTACATGTTTATGTGAGGTAATTATTCACTGTCCCTTTAACAAACTAACGTTAGTTAAATGCTATAACTTTGTGACATTATGACAGCAAGAGTATTCTCAATATTCAAAATACCTGTCGTGCGAATAAAGGTGATGACTCAAGCCCAGGGAGGCTATCCCAATCTCTTTCATTTGCTTTAACATTACTAGCACATGCCAAGCATACAGTATGCAACCAACAGCAAATCTTGCAGAAATAACTACTAGCCCACGACTTAGTGTTATACTAGTCAAGCTGATATAATGTTGTATGTTTAGACTGTTTTCTTTGTGGTTTAATTCAACAAGGTCAACTATAAAAAACAGCTCCGGCTTTCTCAGGATTACATGGTTCATTGTTCGGTTTGTTCACTATCATCCTTTTTTATAAAGAGTAGTCCTGCCTTCCTCTCAGGTCACCTGTTTTTTATACTGAATACATTGTTACTTCATGTTAGTCATTACCGCTTAAATTTAGTTACGCGGGGTATAGCTTTCGTCTCAAGAGAAGCTTTTAACTACGATACACAAGAAATACTGTATGGACAAAAGCAATGGTTAAGAGTGAATCTTACCCAGAATTTGAAAGTAAATGTACGCTTAACCAATCTGAAATATACACTGGAAGAATAAAATGGCTGAAATGGAAATAAAGTAGTCAAAAATTGACCACTCTCGCCCAAAAATGCAAATATACAAGTGTGTGAGCAGACCAGTACTTTTGTATGAGCAAGAACCATTGTGATTTGGTGATCGTGAGGACCGAGGTTGGCAGAGCACAAATAATTTGAAAGCCAGAGGTATTGTTGTTGTAATAAAAAATATGCAAGAGCATATGGAAGTCTGTAACAGTTGAATGTATGGCGGTAAATTCAGAGAAATGAGGCTGATGTTGTTTGCGAGGGTGAGAAATATATCAGTAAAAAAACTGATGCTCTTATTTCTTATTTCGATATGCCTAATTACATGCTAATAACACAGATTTTCTTTTCATGATGTCGAGAGAACATAACAAGAACTTCATATGAAATGCCAGTTTTCTCTCCGATTTGGCTTTTAAAATTATTCTATTATCGGCATCTATGTCTGAAGGTGTCTCCCAGAACTCTGAAGATCAAATATTGTAACTGCCGGTTAATATTTTTACTCCATATATGGCACAATACCCAATATTTCCAAGTACATTTTTCACTACCAATGCCTGGAAGAGAAGACTGCAGTTAACAATAAATGAAAACCTCTCGCCCCCTCTTTTTGCTTCTCTTTCCTTTGCTCCTCTTTCCTTTGGCCTCTTTGTATTCAACTTCTTTATTTTACTTTTCTATGACATTTCTACTTACTCAGAAGTGACGCAAGTAAGATACGGAAGAAAATGCTGGGAGTAATACAAAAGATAAATTAGTCATAAAATGCTTAAGATAAACCACTGCACACCGTGGTTGCGATGGTTGTCACTATCCAAGAGAAAACAAACAAAGCGTGCAGCAATAAAAAGTAAACTCTACAAAAAATAGTTTAAAAAATTGAAATTAGCAATCCTCAGTCAACAATACCTGAGATTTCTCCTTGGTTTTCTCGTATTTCTGCTAATTTTCTTGTCAGGCGTGCTCGTTCGATTTCAACGTATATCTAAAAAATGTACGAAATGGATTCATCAATACCAAACTAAGTGGCATTATCCTCTATAATTGTCACTTGAGTAATAATTTATCAGGCTGGCAGCATTTTAAAGCTGGTATGCTGTGTATAATTTACAAAACACTTGCCAATTAATGTATGGTCTTCGACATGGATGTACATATTTACAAGGCCATCTTAATTATCACTATTACGTTATTGTATCAATTCTGAAGGCTCAACCCAGCGAACAGCGTCATCACTTACATTTTTTGAGAACTACTCAAGGCGTATCATATGCATGTTTACAAGTAGGACAAACGCTTCTTTGAATGAATGAGGTAAATATGTGTTACTAAAAAGTGTTAACACAGCGTTACTGAAAAGACAACCACTTTAGGAGTTTATTATATTTTTATAATTTTTTTTGCTCGGCAAACAAAGATTTCATTTTAAGATTCCTGACATCAAATAATTATCTGGAAAGTTAAACAAATCCTCCAATTGACTTTCTGTTGATTAACACTTAGTTATTTTCCTTTTCCTTTGACGTAAAGGGACGGTCATACGTATAAGTATAACCATAAGTATAAGTTTGTATACACTTCCATAAGTCACTTTTACTATCATTTAATAGATGTCTCACTGAACGGGGTAAATAAAAAATAAATTGGGAAAGGGACGATGAAACAAACGTATGGGTTTATGAGGTAGTGGTCAATATCTGTTAAATACAATAAAAATCAAATCTCGTTGGTCCTTAACTGTGTTAGTATTTAAAATTTGTTATAAACTTGTGCTGATGCAAGGAACAAGAGCTTATGGAAAGGGAATGCTAAAATAATAATCTGTTACGGCAGAGAAAACAATATGAAAAAGCAAACACAAAAAAATCCAATCAACCAAGCTTTGATTCTTAAGGTAACTATATGAACAAAGCAATCAAAACGCCCTGCCTAAAACCAAAAGGTTTATCTAGAAAATTTGGTATTCCTCTTTAGATTTGTTTCTTATATTAAAGCTATACAAATTACAAGCGTTTTCTTTAATCCTGGAAGCTGTTTGATAAAATACACAAAATAATTGCTGTTAATCTTAATTGATCTTTACCAACAGCTTAAAAATTGAGGAGCCGTGGCTTAATGGTTAGTGCAATTGCACAGTAACCAAGAGTTCCGGGTTCGATTCCCAGAGCTGGCGAGGAGAATTTGGAACTTTACAAAGAAAAAAGCCATTGGTTGGCGTCAGGAAGGGCATCCGGCCAAGAAATTCCTCACTGCCAAATCAAAAGTCCCCCTGAAGGGCACCGTCTGAGCCCCAATTGCTGGGGGGAAAATGACGTTTAAACTAAATCAATCAACAGCTTAAAAATTAAATATGTTTAGCATGGAGCATTTATGCATTTGTAAGGTGGAGAAAATGAGACATTCAGTTATGAATATTTGTGGCCTGACTTCCTTGGGAAAATGTTTGAAAACTCTCAAATGTAACTCTCTTGCCATGGTCTTAACCAACCAATTCCAATAAAAAAGTATGAGTGTAATGCTTTTTATGCAGGTGTTTTGCCCAGTGGATTATTTTTGCCGTTTTTCTATTTATCAATAAAATAATACTCTCTGAATCAGAATAGAAAAACCTTTATCTAGGTAGTGTGGGGAGAAAAATAAAATTTCAAATATCCTAATGTTACATTGTGTAAGGGGCAATGTCTACATATTATGTGGCCCTTCTTTCAGACATAACAGAAAATTAATATTACACAGTAAACATAAAATTCTCAAGATGACTAAGAAGATAAAGGATAGCATTTCCTTGGGGTGGCAAAAGGAATGGTGCTACTGGGTGGAGTTCAGGAATGATGCTACTGGGTGGAGTTCAGGAATGATGCTACTGGGTGGAGTTCAGGAATGATGCTACTGGGTGGAGTTCAGGAATGATGCTACTGGGTGGAGTTCAGGAATGATGCTACTGGTTGGAGTTCGAGAATAATGTACTTGCTTTTGCTGCCGGAAACAATTATCATTTTTCTGCGGTTTGATCTACATCAACAGCTAAAAAATGTGATTGAAATTTGGGTCGTGTTTCCACCAAAAAACTTCACAAGCATAAAGGCAAATTGGGTATTAGTATCTATTAAACTTATTGACAGATGCAGGGTTCTACTGGATTCATCATGAAGCCCTACACAGTGTAGCAAAGAAAAAAATTATTCCTCAAAATAGGTTAAGGGGTAAAAGTGGAATAGCAGCAAAGAAGTGTTATGGTCAAGTAAAGTGGGGCCTGCAGAAATAAGGTTCATTGAAAAAAAAAATCAAATCAAAAGCAGTTACTCCAGTGTTCCCAGCTAATCCCATTACAAGAGCTGGCTATGGAAGAAGAAAAACCTAATATTATTGACAAAGGAAAAAACTGCTTTGGCTTATCATAACAACCTTATCGCAGGGGAAAATTTTGATGATATTCAAGGTAGTTGCAGAAAAGATTTTTGCCAAAAAAAATGGTTTTAAAAATTTCAAAATTAGTCTTTTTTTTCAAGTACTAATCTATATGGTGGACAAGATATTCTATAAGATATATGCTTGTTGGTTCAAATATCCCTGCAGAAGGACCTTAGGTTTCAGTTTGAGGAAAAGACAGACAGTCAAGTCTGAAAGTACCTGGGCAGAATTTACTTTTTTCAAAGCTGTATTAGCTTGCTCTGATTTTCATATAAAAGATATGTCACAAGTAAACATGTTAAATTTTTTCAAACCTTAATTCCACTTTTTACTGTCTGATAAAAGGGGCCTGGAGTATCAGTTTGACAACTGCTTTTCAACATATTGCATGTGAAATACTGTAGCTACTTATTACATACTTAAAAGAGTCTTGCTAGCAACTTACTTTGCCTGCTGTGACTGTCCGTAGTGTATCTATTAGTCTGAGCTTTTGCTCCTGATCTTTTGTTTGGTCAACATAGGTATATGCCTCCTGAACCATTTTTGTAACTGCCTTGATAATAATAAGCAAAATGTCAAATAAAATTATCAGTAATACCACAAGATGTAAAAAATACACACCATGACTATCTAAACAAAACTAACCATTAGCCATAATACCATAATTTGCATTTCAAAAAATAAAGTGCTCAGTTGCAAGCACTCTTTTCTTTTCAAACCCCTTATCAAAAAACTAATCAGAAATGCCATCTTGTCTGACTTGCCCCTTACAACATCCATATTCCAGTGCTGTTGTAATTCTATGCATAATAATGTCATTCTTTACTGGTAATTTATTATCTTAAATAATACAATTTTCCCTTCCATCTGGTTGCTCTTCTTTTATATTCTAAAAACTTTTTAGTCAATTCATTCCTTTTGTCTAAGTTTTCTGTTTTTCAGTCATCCCTTTTAAGTGTTTTCAGGTACTGTTTTGGATTTTTACTTTTAAAGCACCCTGATAAACATGCTTTAAACTTCCTACAATTCACAAAAACTACAAAGTTAGGATTTTGGTTGAAAGAATGATAAAACGGGCAGATATTAACATTACAATACTACTTAGCATAACTAACATCAATATGTTTTGATATTAATGTCATCCTAGCTATTACAAAACAAAATAATATATTTTTCATTGTCTGTGTCTGAGTGAACTTTACCTAGCTACATATAAAGGTACCTCAAAACAACTTCAATGTTAAATCCCATCTATCTGATAAACTGTCTGCTTTCTCTTGCTCTTGCCTTTCTAAAAAAATTCTTTATTTTTTCTTGTTGCAAGGTGGCATATAGGGGCCATTTTCATACTGTTCAAAAAGCTTACTTCACAAAACTTGCCTTCTACCTTATAATCATCTCCTGGATCAAAACCTATCAAACCTTCCCTCTGTTTTCCCTTTAAAGCATGATCTATAGCACGTTGTTACTGGCAGTCTTTCGATCATTTTACTCTTTCAGCATGACTTAAGTTTGTTAATATACCTCCTTCCCATCCCTTTATAACATGTATCCAAGGACTTTTTGGATTACTGGATACTTTTGGATACTAGTACTTAATTTTTGTTTCTCCTGCATTACCTAATACATTAGGCATGTCACATCTTATACAGTCCTTAACAAACACTTCATCATCTGTTACTTAAACCACGGTCACTTCACACTATTTGTGGAATCTATTTTCAGGCCTGGTCTGCAGGTTATGTGAGAAGCCACATGTGTGCCCCAGCCAGTCAATCGATCAGGAATTGGGCAAATAGTATGAGAGGATACTTTTACCAACAACAACAAATTTTTGCCTTAAGTAATGAAATAATGGCATTTGTTATTGCCATGTTAAATCATGAAATTGTATTTTCCATAACAACTATTTATATATGGTGGACAGTATTGCTGAGCTACTAGCATAATTTTGTGAACTAATACTCAGGTTTGGGGATGTCATTTCCATCAAAACAGTGTTAATTTCAGAACTCATCATCATCATCATCATCATCATCATCATCATCATCATCATCATATTCGGTTTAACATCTGTTTTACATGCCAGCATGTGTTGGATGCTTTCCTGAAATTGACTTCCAAGTTATCCTATCCCTCACCAGGTCTTTGCTGACACCTTTTTGTTTGTACTAAGAAAAATATTTCTCCAGCAGGCTGCATATTAAGGATTGTTGATGACATCAGTAATGACCATGTGAGGCTTTACTCTTTAACATGTTTGGCATACATTTTAGTTTTTTTGTTACATACCAACTGATTTGCATTTTCCAGATAAAATTTAGCATGAAAAAATGGATCTATTATTAGCTAGGTACACTTCCAGGATTCTACATTATGTAAAATATCATGTCATATTATACAATGCTTCACAGCTTAAATCAGTTTTGTCTTTACTGTATTGTACCATAGCAAAGTATCATAGTTAATCATTAAAAACTATGAAAATGATTTACTTGAATACCTGCTTTAATTGTCCCCTGCGTTTGGTTAAAGTAACCAGATTTTCGTTCAGTAGATCAAATTCTCCTGATTGAAAACAGAATTTCACAACAGCAACAAGTATTCTACTAGTAGAAAACATATCAGCTGCCTAAAAACAAAAAATGTTACATAGTGAAAGCTTAATATTAATCACGTTCTAAACATGAAAAAAGGAGACTGGCAACTTCTTTAACCACTATCAGTCAGTCTCTCATTACAAGAGAACAAAAGTCAAAACATGGGAAGAAAATACATATATATATATATTTATTTATTTATGTATCTATGTATATAAGAACCACCAAGGGAAGGTCTCATTATCAAATGAGTGTTATCCAGAGCTCTTGGTAGGTGGGACTTAAAACAATAAGCCCCATTAATCTAGGTTCTTGAAAAAAAGTCTTGGCAGGTAAAACTGCCTTTTTCTACATTTCACCCCATTAAAGCATCCATGGGAATGAACAAGGTGGGCACACCCAACCACAACCAACTATAGGTAACCATTACTGGTTGTATTGCAGCTACACCATTATCTACTGCACAAATAAGATCATAGGTGAAACCATCTGGGAATAAAGTTTGGCCACAAAGCCCAGCTTTACCCGACTGTTTTAATACAAAAAAAGTAATGTCTCAATACTGTCATACAGTCCTTCTCAAAAACCACCTGTACCAATGTGAGAGGCTCACCAGGATGCCTCAGGACAATAATTTTTGTAAAAAAATTAGCTAAGTTTCTATTTCCTGTTGTTGTGTCATAATATTTTAGGTATAAGTATGCGACAGGAAATACTATGCAAGCAGATGTACACAGACAAGTATGCTAAGAGCTTTGCGGAAACATCAAATTGTTGTATTGTGGAAGCCGCAACATTAGGTGCTTTTTTAGGCGACAGTTGTCTGACATAGTAGACAATTGTCACATTTTTATGTCCAGTTGGTTCTAAGACCTGGAAAGTACAGTAAGTGTCAGCCAAGTGCGAGAATCTAAAAAACGGCGCCCAACCCATACACTGTTACCCAACATATTGGAGTTTTTCCCCTGNAATAAAGTTTGGCCACAAAGCCCAGCTTTACCCGACTGTTTTAATACAAAAAAAGTAATGTCTCAATACTGTCATACAGTCCTTCTCAAAAACCACCTGTACCAATGTGAGAGGCTCACCAGGATGCCTCAGGACAATAATTTTTGTAAAAAAATTAGCTAAGTTTCTATTTCCTGTTGTTGTGTCATAATATTTTAGGTATAAGTATGCGACAGGAAATACTATGCAAGCAGATGTACACAGACAAGTATGCTAAGAGCTTTGCGGAAACATCAAATAGTTGTATTGTGGAAGCCGCAACATTAGGTGCTTTTTTAGGCGACAGTTGTCTGACATAGTAGACAATTGTCACATTTTTATGTCCAGTTGGTTCTAAGACCCGGAAAGTACCATAAGTGTCAACCAAGTGCGAGAATCTAAAAAACGTCGCTCAACCCATACTCTGTTACCATACATATTGGAGTTTTTCTTCTGAGTTTTCAGTGATGTTTGGAGTTGGGTATTGTAAGACGTTTGATAGATCTCGCAACGAAACAAGACTTTGGCTGACAGAGGGAGAATCTGTTAGTTGTTCCCATTTTCTTATCTTGGAGAAAATTTGCTTTTAATAAAATTTGCACGAGAAATCCTTGGATCATTGTTATTCCGCATTGCCGCGAGTTCATCCTGTTACACCAAAGTTGGTCCAAACTGTAGTGGAGTGTTCCATGCAAGTATGAAAATGTGTGAACAAATCTAATGGGATTCAACACTCAGATATGAAAGAGAAATTAAGGAAAGAACTTGTTAGAAGGACTAGGGTTATTCTTAAGAGAGAGTCAAAACTCTAAAAACAGGATTATGGCTATAAATACACTGGCAATCCCAGTCATTGCTTACAGTTAGAACGTAATTGACTGGAATCTTAGTGAAATTAAAAAACTGGAGACTAAAATACGTAAAATGCTTACCATGTATAATATGCACCGCCCCAAAGCTGACATTGACCATTTGTACATAGCAAGAAAGGAAGGAGGTAGAGACCTGAATCAATTAGAGCTTGCATATAAAACATCCACCATTGGTTTCCATAGATACCTGAGTCTTACTGAGGACTGGATGCTAAAAATAGTGTACAGATATCACGAAAGAAAGAAGTTACATTCAATTGTTAAGTAAGCAATAAAATTTGTGGAGGAACTTGAAGTAGGCCTTCAATAAGCAGCTGAAGTGAATGGAGATGAAGAACACATTACTAATAATGCACACAAACTGAAAACATTTGCGAAAGTAAAAGGGAAAAAAGCAATTGGTGAAACTTGGAAAATAAAACTGCTTCATGGACAGTATGCAGTAAGCAGGCAAAGACCTGATGTAGATTTATCAGACATCCACAGGTGGCTTAGCATTGCTGGTCTTAAAGCGGAAACAGAGGGATTTATAATAGCTGCACATGACCAGAGTTTATTAACATGAAACTGTGAAGCAAATGTTATTCGTAATGGTGCCAATCTGAAATGTAGATTCTGTGATAAAAGTGTCAAGCCAATTGACCATTTGGTGTCAGGTTGTCAAATCCTAGTGCCAAACAAGTATACTAATAGGCACAATGGTGTAGGTCAGTATATTCATTGGAAAGTGTGTAGCTGCTATGGAACTGAAAATGTTGAAAAATGGTACGAACACCAACCCTTACCAGTAATAGACATCCCACAAGTAACCATATTATGGGATTTCCCAATAAGAACGGACCAAATGATTCAGGCTAACAGACCAGACATTGTCATAAAGGATAAATTGATGAAGCAGTGCCAGATGATTGACATGAGTGTTGGATCCAACAACAATATTGCTGCCAAGGAGTTTGAAAAGCTTGGTAAATATAAACACCTGAAAAGGAGGTAATATCCAATTTCTCTACAATAGCCATGTAGTGTTTGTATAGTGATAGTCAGACTACAAATATCAAACTGAGTCCTGAGTGGGAGATACATGGTTTGGGGGGATGTGGAGTATCAGGAGCATAGAATGGGCTGGAAATTTTTGGAAGGTTTGTGAGAATTTAGAACTCGGGTCATTTCCAGTACCACCTGACTTCTGTTTATGGGTTAAACCAAAGTGAAAATCAAAAACATTAATTGGTGAGCAATTGTATCCATAGATGCAAAAATTAAGTCCTAAAAGGCTGCTGACTTGAACAAAAAAAGCTTCCTGGATTTTCATCAGATGAACAATCATCAGGTCAATTGCCACCAGCAACAATGTCCTGGTTTATATACATAAACACATAACTAATCCTGTATTAACCAGTGTCACCACGGGGTTGGATAGATAGGAGTTTGTCTTGCAGAAGTGATCAAACTGCACATGCACTGCACCATTTTATAAATCAGTTGGACCATATGAGCAAATGCCCTCCTCCAGTTATACAAATTACTTGACACATCTGTGAAGCACAATTTGACTGTAACTGCTTTCTTTTGGGTAGGCAGTGTTGTAAATATAAAAGTGTCAGTCTGGACATAAGCATAAGCACATTCATCACTCCCAATCTATTAAGATAAACCATATGTTAGGCCCTAAAAATGAATATCTAAGTGAAAGTAGAATTAAAGTAAGCAACATCTTACTGTTCTTGTTTGCTTTTCCAATGACTGCAACACTTCTAAAGCTCCAACAAGGTTACCATCCTATAAAAAAAAGGTGTTGTTGAAATTAAGAGAAGTTAAAATATGACTAAGTTGTCAAGATCTGCCCAGTAAAATTTATTATGCTGGTCCAGACTGGTTCTAAACATTGTTAGTTTTCCAAACTTTGCTCACATAGTTAGTGGCAGAAGTACCAAGGACTTTTGTCTTATGTCTTCAGAGTGTCCCAATAAATTTCATAATTTTTTAATGCACGTCCATTTCCCATTTCTCTCTCTGTAATGGTCCACTCCATTCTCACAAGGTTTACTTTCAAATTTCCACATTTCTTTTTTTTTGTTACAAAGTCTGTATCACCTGCATATTTCAATTCACTAGTCAAAGAGAAGCAATTCATATAGCTTTGCTCTTTGTTTAACAAGATCAAGTAGACAAGATTTCTTATCTTTCTTAATTCTTTCTCTGTATAGACATTACAAAAGCTTTTCCTATTCCAACCCACCCTCCTTGACATACTCCAGTATTACTGCCAAAAATATAGACATATTATTTATCTCATCATTTACTGCATTTTTTGTATTGCTCAGCAACATTCTGCACTCTTGAATTTCATCATCATCTGGAAATTTTTGACATTCACATTTCAAATCTACTTGTTGTGTCAAGTGCTGACTTTACGTTGAATCCTGTAATATATATATTTCTTCATTTGTGCTTCTGTGTTTTGGCACAATGCTGCTTGTGTATCAACCCCAATCTATGGCACTCCTCACTTGCCTATAACTACTTTCTGACTATGATAGATATTCATCTACTTTTCCAATGATTCTCTCAGGCATTATGTTACAGTATATTTTCCTTGGTGTGGGTAGCAAATAGGTCTCAGATTTCCTATGTCTCTTTTCTTTTCCAGGTTTTAATATATATATATATATATAATGGTCAAATAGTATAATCTAATAGTTTTACTATATTGTCAAGAATGACTAATGTGGCCTGGACACTATGCAAGCCAGCAGTTGTTGACAGCCAGTTCCATGCCAGGATAATCACAGAGGGTGGACATCAGGAGGAGCATCAAACTATGCCAACATCAGCATTTATACCGGAGAATATCAGAGGAATGCAGAATGCTAGGGCATACCCCACAAGCAATGTGCAATGGGACCATGGCCTTGATGCTGCCAGAAGTGGACAAGCGAGGTCAACATACCTCGCTCAAATGCCTGGGCCCTAACAGGAAAAAGTAGAGAGATTGCAGATATGATGAAGCAAAGAAGGATCGACATACTATGCCTGCAAGAAACACGGTGGGCAGGGGTAAAGTCTGATTGCAAAGTAAGAGATATGGGAGATGGCTATAGGCTCTACTACAGTGGAGGGGAAAAGTCCAGAAATGGCATTGCAATATGCCTAAAGAAAGAGTGGCAGGAGAAAGTGCTGACAACAATGAGGAAGTCTGACTGAGTTATGGCAATGCACTTGGTGTCACCGGAGAACACGTACAGCATAGTGTTAGCCTATACCCCACAGCAGGTATGTGATGAGGAGGAAAAACAAGAAGTTTGGAACCAACTGGATGGAGTCCTAGGAGGCATTGGCAGTAACGATGAACTTATTTTGGCAGAGGAATTGAATGGACACTTGGGAAGAGAATGACCAGCAGCTTTTGAAAGGTGGCATGGGTGGAAGGCTAGAGGAAGAGTTAATGTTGCCGGAGAAGCAATACTGGACTGTGCAAGGAAAGGAGACATGTCAGTAGTGAATACCTTTCTCACAAAGAGTGATAGATAAATATACACATATAAAAGTGAGACAAACCTGACCATAATTGATTATATCATGGTGTGCAGGGAGAACTTTGGAAGAGTCAGAAACTGCAAGGTTATACCCAGAGAACTGGTAGTGCCACAACATCGACTGCTGGTGATGGATATGTGGGTGCAGTGGAAAAAGAGGAGTACCAGAAGGGAAAGATCAAAAACAATCAACTGGTGAAAACTCAAGGAGACGGAGGGAGAATATCTGAATTGTAAGGTAGCAAAAATCTTAAATAGAGAGGGCAAAAGAAGGATGACTTGGAGAAGCACCTACCCTAAGATAAAGGAAGCAGCTAAAGAAACCCTTGGAGAGAGTAAAGTGGGAAAATATCTAGAAAAGGAAAGTTGGTGGTGGAATGAAGAGGTGCAGGAGGCAGTACAGAATAAGAAAAAGGCCTTTAAACTGTGGAGCAATTCAAGGTCAGATGAAGACAAAGAGGAGTATGTGAGACTGAATAAGATCAGCAAGGGCAAGTGTGCAATAGCTAAGGAACAACGGTATGAGGAACTGTACCTTGAGGTGAATGGACCAAAAAGGATCTGCAGACTGGCAAAAACCTGACAAAGGAGAGCCAAGGGCATTGACAGGTTGCCTTTTGTACGGAGCGAAGAAGGAGTAGTGCTGGGAGATGATCAGGAAGTGAAGGACATGTGGGAATAGTACTTTAACAAACTGCTCAACACCAAGAACAACATGTCAGCATTCCCTGAAGCAGAGGCTGTTCAAGTGCCGATTGACAAGATCACGGAGGAGGAGGAGGTCTCAAAGCAGATTGGGAAGATGAAGCTGAACAAGGCAAGAGGACCTGATGAGCTCCCTGTGGTGCTGTTGAAAAAGCTGAAGGACACTGGAACCACCTGGATGACTGATTGCTTCCAAGACATCATCAGAAATGGAATGCCAGAGGAATGGAGGGCATGCAAAACTATACCTATCTACAAGCAAATGGGACTCCCTTTAAGCTGTGAAAATCACAGGGGAATCAAGCTGCTCTGCCACTGTTTGAAGATCTTTGAGAAGGTGGTGGATGCATGATTGAGAGAGGTGGTGAAGGTCAGTGATAACAAATATGGATTCCAGAAAGGAACGTCTACAACTGAGCCACTGTTCTGTCTGAGGATGCTGCAAGAGAAGTACCATCATCATCATCATCATCATCATCATCATATTTGGTTTAGCCTCCATTTTGAACGCTAGCATGTGTTCGACGCTTTCTTGAAATTGACTTCCAAGTTATCTTATCCTTCACCAGGTCTCTGCTGACACCTTTTTGTTTGAGATCCAGATGTATAGAGAATACAATAAGAAGTTGCACATGGTCTTTGTGAAACTAGAGAAGGCCTATTACACCATCCCAAGTTGATATGGTACTGCCTGAGGAAAAGACACGTTCCAGAAGTGTACATTGATATCATCAAGGTCATGTATAAAGGGTGCACTACTCAGGTCATGACAACTGCAAGTGAAACTGAACAGCTAAGGATTGACATACGGTTACACCAGGGATCAGTGGTGAGTCCATTGCTCTTCAGTATCATCATGCATATCATCTCATTAGACCTGGAAGAAGGCACACCTTGGGCCATTTTATTCGCATATGACCTGGTTTTCTGTGGTGAGCAGGCTGGCGAGCCAGGAAGCCAGCTTAAAAGTGAGCTGAGCAAAAACAGAGCATCTGCCACCACCAGAAATGATGGAGAAGATTGTATTGAAAGAGTATGGAACCAACCAAATATTATACCTACTCCAGTGTACGAAATTCAAATACCTGGGAAGCATGGTCCACCAGGAAGGTGGATGCCAGGCAGAATTTGAGCTGAGAGTGAGCAAGGCGTGGAACAAGTGGAGGGAGCTAACAGGTGTATTGTGTGACCGGAAAACCCCCTCAAGGCTGAAGGTGCTGATATACAAAACAGTAATATTGCCAGTGTTGTTATATGGAAATGAGACATGGCCCATCACAGAGTCCCAGCCAAATAAATTCAGTGTATGTGAGATGAGGATGTTCAGATACTGCCTAAATATCAGCGTAGAATAACAGAGAAGAAATAAAGAGATCAGGGAGGAGGCAGGTGTAACACCTATCACAGATTTGATGCGGAAGAGAAGATTGGAGTGGCTCGGGCATGTCAAGAGAAGGGGAAAAAATGATAACATCAGACAAGTGAGCGAAATGAAAGTAAGAAGCAAAATCACAGATGCACGAGGCACAGGCGGAAGGACACAATCTGGAGGAACATGCATGTGTACAACCTTCCAGAAGACCTCACAGAGGATAGAACAACATGGCAAACACAGATAGAAGCAGGATTTCAGCAGAAACCTGCTACCCATTCAGGACAAGGCAGAGAAAGGTGAGCAAGATGAGCATTGTAAAGAACGACTGCATCTTTACCTTCAATCTCTTTATATTTTGAGTTCCACAGTTATGCTCTCATGACCTACAGCTTTATTGTTTTCATCATTTGGACCTAAGATTTTTAATTTGTGTCTTGAAAGGGTTTTTTAAAGGTTTCTTTAAGCTATGCTGTACAATGTTAATGATGTTCTACTGATTTGGTTCAAACAATACAGATTGAAAATAGTTTTTCACAATGTTATGTATTTCCCTGTTGTTTGTTACATTTATGTTTTGTTCATTAAAAATAAATGTTTCTTGGCTCATGTTTATTAAGTATCATCACAGCTTCAAACATTCTATCATCTGTAGTTTCAGATTTTATTTATGCTGTTTCATTGAATTGCTTTTCTTATCTTCTTTTAGCCTCCTTTTATCAATTCTGTGACAAAACCACAAAATTTCTCTCTTCAACAACTGGCATATGTTTGCAGTTTTAAATTTAGAGTCTCAAATGTTTACTTTGTTTGAGAAATTGTCAATACATTCACTAAAGTGTTCTACACTTGTTCAAAAACACTTCCAAGAACTTGCTCTGCGATGTCTAAAATAGTTTCCTCCAAAACATTCCACTAGAGACTATTTTTATTCAGCTTCCTTTTAGTACTTCCTGATACTTACATTTACAATCTACATCACTTACCAGCTTCCATGTATAAAACCTTTTCTCATTTACAAATTTTTAGTTTTTTATAGAACCTATAGTGTTCAATTTTTACTCAACACAAGTCTATGCTCACTATCAAATAAAGTAACATTATAAGATCAGACACAGTTAACAGTTCACTACATAATCAATTCAAATGTGTACCATAATCATAAGAGTTTGTTTCTTTATATGGTTTTTGTTTCAGTTCCAAATAGTTTATACCAAAATTTTCCTTTCTTTGTTGCCTAGTTAATTCATTTTTCATTTATAGGTCTTTGTTCTTGACCATCGTCACTCTACTTCATGCCCCCCCCATCCCCACCTCCCACCTCCTGAAGATGATATATGATATTAACAAATTTCATAACCTCTTTTCAGTACAGGATTGTAAAGCACTCTTACACCAAACTTGAGCTTCCTACATTGTCAGATTAAATTCAATTTCAAAATTTAAGTTTCTACATTATCTGCCCAGAAAACACTCTGATTTGGGACCTGATGGCTGTCCCAGCAGTCATATCACAAAGTAACATAACATATGTTTATTCCAAAAAATGGGAGCAAATTTAAAACTCCCTGTCTTGGGTGGTGTGTGTTTAATTCTGAACACATAAATGCACACAGATTTCTAAATTCATAATTAATTTTTTCCTTAATACACTATCCTAGTTTTAAGGTATGAATTGTCTCCACTTGATAATGGATAGTCAACTCCCATGTCTTACACATTGCAATGCCAAGTGGATTTGGATGTGAAAGTATCTGGTAATGTCTACAACTCTGGTCTATGTTTTGTCCTCACAGTATGTTGGTCATTTGTCAGTGATTTTGATTTGGAATTTTAAAACATAGCATGAAAATATTGACAACTTTTACAAACTCACTCTGTAAACCAATGCATTATTAAATAAGTAAGGTAAATTTTACATCTAATGATTCTTTAAAAAAGTTAAAATTTTAAAGATATGTATTACCCACTGTCAAGGAAATGGCCTACAATAAAAAATGAGTTTAAAATGCCTAATTCTGGTGTCGATTCACAACCCTACACTGAATATAGGCTAAAATTTTTGTAATGTGGTCCATGGGAGGGGAAGGCTACTTGGGCCTCATAATGTAGTTATTTTGCTTTCTCGTTAAAGACAGAATTTCAATTGACAAATTAATTAAAACAAGCAACATAGGATACTCCAATTTGGGGTGTAAGTACTGTACCACCCTGTAAGGAATAGAGCTGATAACAGAAGGTAATCTTCCTAAAAGTTGTAAACCATAAACTAAAAATTATCTTAAATGTTAAGCTTGTGTTGTCAAATTTAACCTATAAACTGAAATTTTTGTTGTTGTTTGGCTATTATTCTGCCATATAAAAATTCTACTTTAAAAACCTCTTGTGTAAATCCCAACTATTGCTTTATACCTGTGTCAAATTTGGTGAAAATATCTCAGACCGGTATTGGGGTACTCAATTAAAAATATGTGTATTTCTCCCAATGCAGTTCTAACACTTCTTGATTCCACTTAACTTCAACGTTTCCTAATGAACATGAAAAATAATTTTAAAAGATGCAAAAAAGTTGTAACTTAATGAGTTCATTTTTGTTGTTGCAGGTTTATTGTTTCAGGAATTCCAAATTGAAAAAAAATTATTTTCGGCACGATTTTTCAAAATAGCTTACTTTGAGTAGCCAAGCGAGAACGAGCTCTTCACTTAGTCCCAACACTCGGCAAAATTAATTGTTTTACGCCTAATCGTATGGTAGTCGTATAGCATTGACTCATAAGACATACGAAAACTAACGATTGGATTTCATCAACCTTTCGAATTGACCACGGGTTGAGTGAACTTGCAGAGTGACGCATACTCCAAGTGGTACTAATATCAATAATAACGTTTGAAACACCCTATATCTATTCACTTGGCCTTGACGTCTAATCCTAAAGCGCAATGTCAAGTGGAGGTGACCACCAAAGAGTTAAGTTTGCCCCTCTTACCTTCACCATCTTCTCGCATTCTGGAAGTCTCTGGTCTACAGTTTCACTGTAATCTGCCTCCATCTTTACAACATTCCCCTTCATGTCAGTTATTGTGTCTGTCGCCATACTGAAACTGCTTTAGGTGATACAAAGCAAACTATAGCTAATATGACTAATTCAAACACTTCTCAACGAAAAACAACCAGTCACTGAGACCAAAAATGTCTGGAGAGCATTATGGAATTGCTTCTTATTGAAAAAGAGATAAGTTTTGCCACCGGGAGCCAGTAGTATATAAAATCTTTACTTCAACGAATGAGAGAAAGGACAGGTGCACCTGTTAAAAATAGCCCTCTGTCCACTCTAGAGTCATTAGCAACCCAATCGACCTTCCCATTCCACCTCATTGTCTCGTTTTAGATAAATTGAACAGTTAGTAATATAATTACCAAATGAGAATACCTTGTGAGGAGAAAGTCAGCTCTAACGATCAAGTAACTTTACCTCATGTCTCCATCAGAACTTTGTGGCAAAGGCAACTGAAATCCCCTACACTCTCCCATTATAATTGTAGCAACAGTTTACTTAATGATATCATCAAATCGCGTTTTATTAGTTATTTCTTGCGGAAAAGGTTCTTCTTTGCGTAGAACGACCAAGTTTGACAGGTGGTGTTTGACAGGTATCGCCTGACTGTTTTCAACACTCAAAATTCTAGTAAGATCACGGGATGTTAAAAATCAGTATAAAAAACTGAAAATGTGAAGCAAAATATGTTAAAGCTAAAGAGTGATACATAATATCAATCTGCAGACAGTACCGTTTCGCCCTTTGTGGGCTCATCAGTGCCGCACAGAGCTTCTGAGACATCACTCTGAAACATAACTCTCTGGCCATGTTGCCGGAGCAAACACAGCCTGAAGAGTTACTGTGGGATCCTGTCAGAGTGCTCAAACTATGGAAGCGCAGTGAGCTAAGAATTTAACATTATCATCCACATTTATACACTAAAGAGTGATATTATAAGATCATGCAAATGGTCAACGGAAGAAAAAGAGAACAATTCTTGAAAGTATGATAAAAACATTGTGGCATATCAAAATTTGTTTCAAATAAATGAACCAACAATGAGCATATATTTCTCTGACAATACATTTCGGATTTTTTTTTTAATCCATCTTCAGGTCTAAAAGCAATAAAAAAATAAGTTTAAAAACAGTTAAAAAATATACATCTGTACAAAAATTCCATCATCTATATCGCACCACATACATACATATAATAAAATCACATACGCAAAGTATCGGAGGTAATTAGATTTTAATGACTAACGATCTACTTCTGTATTCATCTTTTATGTTTAGACACGGTTTGATGTTTTCAATATGTATCGGGGTTGATTCACCGAATTCATCGTGCCTGCAGCAGTTGGTCAAATTTCCATGAAAGTGTTGAAAAGGCCAAGTCGATATTAGAAAAGAACCAGTATCCACCAGCGTTCTACAAAACAATTATTGCGAACACACTGTGAAAGATCGTTGAAAATGGTAAACAGGCAGAGAGCTCTAATAATGATGATGTCAAAGGAGAAGAAAAAGAGGAGGAAAAGTTGATTTTCTTGCAATATCGTGGGAAATTGTCTGAAAAGTTTGAAAGGTCCTTAATTAATATTAAGGCACCCTGTAGAATCGTGTTTACATTAAAGAAGTTGAAATCTGTGCTACCACCGTTAAAACCATGAGTCGAGAAATGTTTCAAAAGCGGCATTGTTTATCAGATTACATGTCCACGTTGTAGTGCGTGCTATGTCGGACAAATGAGCCGACATTTGCAAAGTCGTTTTAAGGAACATAAACGTAATTGTCCAGTAGCTGGTCACGGGAAAAGTTGCAATTGTGAACTTACAATGGATGACGTCACGATTTTGTGCGCGTCTTCAAAATCAATTTATCATTTAATGACTCTCGAGGCTCTTTATATTGAAAACATCAAACCGTGTCTAAACACAAAAGATGAATACAGAAGTAGATCGTTAGTCATTAAAATCTAATTACCTTCGATACTTTGCGTATGTGATTTTATTATAAGTATGTATGTAGTGCGATATAGATGATGGAATTTTTGTACAGATGTATATTTTTTAACTGTTTTTAAACTTATTTTTTTATTGCTTTTAGACCTGAAGATGGATTAAAAAAAAAATCCGAAATGTATTGTCAGAGAAATATATGCTCATTGTTGGTTCATTTATTTGAAACAAAATTCTTGGAAGGTAATATAAATACCATGCATTTAGGAGGAGAGAAGCATAGAAGGTAAGGTTGGTCACTGTTTACACGAATGATGGATTGCAAACTAGCACGACTAATTTTCCTCTATTTCACACGATTACCAATAGAAAAATCAGGGAAAGTGTCTTTTGGTATGCTAGCAACCAATGCAGTTCCCCATAATTCTTTGGATTTAACTTCAAGGGAAGTCATTCAATACGTTACTCATTCTAGTGTATACACTTAAGTGGGAAAGCATTGAAGAATAAATAAAGCTTATGACAACTAAAAGAATGTTAGGTCTAAGTACAAACCAAACCATATAGTCATCATTACAATGACATCAATTCAAAGTCTGAAATTGAATAAGAGAGGAAAAATAATTGAATCAGGCAACAAGTGCGGAAAAAAGGGTTCACGCGGAAACAAAGAATATTAAAGTAAGTACCAACAGTTGGCATGAAGAAAAATTAATCCGCTTATGGAGTTAGCAGAGCCCAGGAAGAGATAAATAAAGAAAAGTTACAGAAAGTTGGTCATGGATACAACGTTAAACTGCATGCATTTGCTGGGTTTTGACGTGGGCGAATGGGATTACTCTTTTACACTAATACTTTCAAGTCACTCTTGGGAAACGTATAGGACCTCTTCGTCTTGGGTCGGTAGAGTGCATTAGTCTTGGTTGGCAAACCGCCTAGGAGAAGGAAAACTCTGATTCCAAACCAGTTGTCAGGTTAATATATACCACCTTGCCTCTACCGCAAAACGCTGTAATCGGTACACCCTATTCAACCTCTTCTAATTTTCCATAAGCCACCATGTAAAGAGTAGACTCATAAAACCAAACATGAAATGTACAACTTTAAATCAAGAGACCAGAGGGGGTCACCTTCAGACCTCGACAAGTGACCAGTAGGGAATATCAGCAGCCCCGGACTGGTATGACAGAAACGATCAGGGGTACGTTCCAAGAGCCTTGGATTGGTATGCAACAAAAGACCAGATGTTCATGCCAAGATCCTCAGACTGGTATACAGCATATGATTAGAGGAAGCAAATCCAACAGGATTTTGAGTATTTCTACATATAACCTACGTACTATAAAAATTCTCAATACTGATGCATTTGACAGCATGCTATTTAAGTTTGAAAAGGTAAAGTGGGATGTTTTTTTCTGAGACCAAAATCAAAGACAACAGGATATAATCACTGGATTATCCTGGGTACAAATTGTAATAGTAACTCAAGAATTCAAGAACTCAAGAATAAATGGTTCTAGATTTCTAGTACATAAAACATTTGTATCGCTAATTGATAGCTACAAACCTATAACAGATAGAGTTGCAGAGCTGAGATTGAAGACAAAGTCCTCAAAAATAATCATCTTTCAATACCACTTCCTAACATCATCATACCCTGAAGAAGACATTAATAAAATATATGATCAGAAAGAATCAAGTACTCTAACTGTTCTCAAAATGGATCACCCTCTGATCATCAGAGAGTTCAAATGCAAGATTAACCATCTTCACCACAACTACTCTGATGCTGTTAACAAACATAGACTCAGGGAACCCAACAGAAGAAGTGAACTCGTAGCAGAACTCTGCATCAGAAATAACCTTGTAGTTACAAACTCAAGATTCTCAAACCTTAAGCTGTATAACTGAACATCACCAGATGACAAAGCAAAAAATCAAACTGACTTATTCTCACATGCAAACCATCCGTTAGACAGTTCATTCTAGATGGTGTTGCTCTAAATGTTCCTTGTATCTCCGACCACAGAATGATACGCGAAAAAGTACAATGTGGGAGTTGGTGTACATCAGGGATCTGTACTGATCCCATTTTTTTATCTGCGCCCTTAAGGCATTCTCAAAAGAGTTCCGCAATGGTTATCCAGACGAAATGTTTTATGCTGATGACTTAGCTTTGGCAAGTGATGCTGTTGAGGGACTTATGGAAAAGCCGAAAATTTGGGAAAAGGGTATGGATAGCAAAGGGTTGAGAGTTAACTTGGGAAAAACCAAAGTGGTGGTCAGCTATTTTAATTTTGGTAAGCTTAAAACAAAAGGAAAATTTTCATTCTCGGTTTGTGGAAAGGGACTTGGAAACAACTCAATTTTTTATGTTACATGCAAGCACTGGGTGTATAAAAAGTGTAGCGGGTAAAATTAAGGTTGGGAGAAAACTCCCCTTTTAACTGCAAAAGGTGTGCGAGTAGAGATCTAAGCGCCAATCTTTAGATTCCGAATGTGCTTCTTGATAGTGAAGTAAGTGAAGTGGTGGACACATTTTGTTACCTTGGCGACACCATAAATGCCAGTGGAGGGGCCGATGCAAGTGTGACTGCAAGGATGAGGAGTGGATGGAGTAAGTTCCATGAACTATTGCCACTACTAACCAGTATAGTTCTATCTTTTCTAACAAAAAGTCTACCAGGCACGTGTACGGAGTGTTATGATGTATGGGAGCAAAACATGGCGAGTGAAAGCTGAAAATTTTAATGGTCTGGTGGGACAGATATGTAGTTCTTTAAAAGATGTTTGTTGACATGGCGACGTGTAGAGATTAGTTCATATCTTTTGTTTAATAGTTTCAATTTGGACGTAATTAAGTGAAATCTCTCCGTCAGACCGAGGTTGCACGTTTTGCTGTCATTAACATACGGGTGGGCATAGTCACTCACTTTCCAAATCAAAATTGGTGTTATGTTCTTGTTTTGTAAATTCAAGACATATTTCGAAAGTTCTGTTGAATTAGCTTTATATTCATACTTGAAGAAATGCTTGTGTAGATACCACCTTTCTTTGAATGTTTTCTCGGGGAAGCCAATGTACTTTCAGTAAATGATTTTTGAAGCAGATGTAGGTTCTTTTCATAACTAGATAAATAACTTTATTATCTTATCAAAATAAAGAAAATGATTTATAGAACTGCATGCAGATACAGTGTTTTAAATAACTTCATTATCTTATCAAAATAAAGAAAATGATTTATAGAATTGCATGCAGATATAGTGTTTTAAATAACTTCATTATCTTATCAAAATAAAGAAAATAATTTATAGAACTGCATGCAGATACAGTGTTTTAAATAACTTCATTATCTTATCAAAATAAAGAAAATGATTTATAGAATTGCATGCAAACATAGTGTTTTAAATAACTTCATTATCTTATCAAAATAAAGAAAATGATTTATAGAATTGCATGCAGATATAGTGTTTTAAATTATTTTATCATCTAGTCAAAATTTAGAAAATAACTGTAAAAGAGTTGCATGCAGATGTTTTTAAATAACTTCAGTATCTTATCAAAATAAAGAAAATGATTTATACCACTGCATGCAGATATAGTGTTTTAAATAACTTTATTATCTTGTCAAAATTTAGAAAATTATCTATAGAACTGGATGCAGATATAGTCTTTTAAATAACTTCATTATCTTATCAAAATTTAGAAAATGGTTTGCAAAATTGCCTAAAAGATACAGATTTTTCCATATCTTTAATATCAGAAATAATGTCAATACAAAGCAGCAAAATTCGATGAATTTTAATCTTTCACTTTCCTATTTTGAACAGGTCAATGTTGCTTCGAACACCCAGTCAGAATTGACAGATTTTTTTTACCTCGAAAAAAAAGAATACTTAACCACTCCGAAGCTATAACAGAATTGATGACTGAAATGGTGATCAGGGATTTACTTCCTCTAAGTCTCGTCGAAGGCGGTGGGTTTAAAAGTTTCTTGAAATATCTAGGGTCAGGTTATACTGTTCCGTCATACCAGAGCATCACGAGGAAAATTTGGAAGATACTGTACAACGCGAAGTTAAAAGCAAGGTTCAAATGGATTCAGTTGAAGCAGACTTCAAGAAAAATGAACTTGAATATCCAGAGCACAGAACAATCACTTTAATGTCATACACAATGAAGACCATTCTAAAAATGACCCCCAAGACGTATATCTTGTAACAATGAAAAAGTATTTGGTGAAATACAGTCAGAGTTCAATGATAACAGACTACAAGAGAGGGTAGCTTAAACTTGAGATTGATTCTTGACAAATAGCTAGAAGTAAGCAGACACATATATAAATATATATATATATATATGTTGCATAAATTGAGAAATATTTTAATAGGTCTTTCTATAACAAACGACTGGACAACCTGCGTGGTATATCCACACAACAAACTGCTTGTATTAAGTTGTATTAAGACGAGACATCAGATACGTTTCCAATCATGGAAGGAGTGCGTCGGGGCTGTGTGCTGTCCCCAAAGCTATTCAACCTCTACACTGATGAGATATTCCGCAAAACCCACAAGTTACCGGGTGTAAAGATCGGTGCGTTCAATGTGACAGATTTGAGATATGCAGATATCACAGCACTACTAGCAGAATCTGAGGAGGCACTTCAGAGCACAGTAGATGTGAAGGCAGAAACCTTAGAAAAGGGTCTTCGAATGAATGTTTGAAAGACTAAAATCACGGCTGTGAGTAGAAACGTGATCTTACTTGCAGGTGCAGAGATAGAGCAGGTCTCCACATTCAAATATCTGGTTAAGACTATAAGTGATGATAATAGATCAGATAAAGAGGTATTGAAAAGAACAGAAATTATGCGGCAACACTTTGTAAATATGAAACGAGCTGTTAACCACAGGACCATCTCACTGGAAACATTTTCTCAACACAATTATTTGCAAGTGAGACGTGGAAATACAATAGCAAATCCTTGAAGAAAATTGAGTTTAGAAATAATTATGTATAGGAGGATAGTGAATATATCCACTGATTATGTAACCAATGGATAGATTCTGAGGAGAGTCGGAGAGGCCTGGGATTGAAAGACAACATCAAGAAAAGAAAGCTGTAGTGTTATGGGCATGTGATGGGAAAAGCAAGAATCCAGAAACAATTATTGGAAGGTGTAGTGGAAGAAGAGGAAGAGGAAGTCCAAGAACAAAATGGCTAAGTGAGTTGGCCTCTTAGAGGGGGTGCAACAGCAGACAATGTTCAAGAATGGCCAGGGTCAGGAAATGCTGGAGATCGATTACTCCAGTTCTGTCTGGTACAGGCGCGATCATGAGGTGAATTGTATGATTTCATTGCAATAACAACTGATGCTTGGACTTCTTTAGCGGTGGATTCGTAATTCAACAGTAACTCGGCATTAGATGACCAGTGACCAGGAAATGAAATGTTGCATGCTTGTACCTGCTCTGAAAAAGCATGTACATGTATTGTGCATTTCGTTACGTTTTCTTTTCGGTGGCGTTGTCTCGGTCTCAAAACGAGTTACATTTCCAACTGCCTTGCTATTAAACAAGAATTATCTTCTTTTTCCCACACTAAGAAATCAGGGTTGCTTAACGGGAATAAGTGTCCTATATAAGCATATTTATAAATTTTAAGTTGTTAGGCCTTGTAGCAATTTCTAACTGTTGATAATACTGCTTAACACTCAAATGCCACTTCAATCAAATTAGTGCATTTTAGTCAATTCGTGGGTGCTGATTACGAATATGATAATAAAAAAGTATTCTGCCGTACGGATTTTTTTCATAGAGCTTTGAAAGTTTTTTTAGATGGAAATTTGCATAATTTTAGGCAATCGTGCTGAGTGATGTATTTGTTAAATCTCCTAATCTTTTTATATCTTTGCACAGTCTGAATGCATCTCTCCAATATGTAAATAACAGGTTGATTCATTCAGTGACCTCCTCCACTATTTTTCATTAAATATTCGATGAAGTTAAAAGAACTACATGTAGACCTAGGCACAAAAAATCTGGGTTGACTCTCATATTTTCTAGTCCATTGACGTATTCTGTATTGAGTGGTATTTTTCCAGAAGCACAGTAATAGTATGATTCACAATATGATAGAACGTGCAGCCTAATCAACAAAGATTCGTGTCGTAAATCATATTTACACCTTTTGAATTTCAACCGGAAATGTTTACAAAGGCAGCCTGACGTTGACAAATGATGTAACGATTATATTAATAATGATGTTTATTTCCTGCCTGATTTCCCCGGAGTTTTCTTTGTTCTCTGTCAAATACAAAGGTGCTTGGGATCATCACACTTACAAAAGTCGACTTATCTGCCTACTTGATAGCACTTTGCTATCACTTTGCTGTACGAGGATTCATGATGTCTGCCAAGTCACGTCGTGCTTGTTAGAATCATCCAGATAACTTCTGTAATATTTGTGGAAAATATACTGCAGTGTCTCGACGCAAGAAATTTACAAATTCCTTAATCAGAGGATACGAAATTATTTCGATTCTAAACCTGACCTGGATAAAACATGGGCTCCACAATATTACTGTATTACTTGTTCATCTGGATTACATCACTGGAAGAGTGGACATCGAAAGAAGATGAAGTTTGCGACTCCCATGATTTTTTGCGTGAACCAACAGATCACATTTCTGACTGCTATTTTTGATTGACGGAATTCAATCGTGGAGTTGGTAATGCGAGGCGTGTCACCAAATATGCTGTCGTCAGGTAGGCTATAACATTTTTGTTTGATTTTAATAGAATATTTTCTGGATAAGCCTATATTTATAAGCTTAGGTTCCTTTCATTTCAGAATTATAATGTTTGTTAAAAATTACAATCTTTGTAAATTTCTTTTTAGCATTTGGTGAATGTGCACATCATGGCTGTCGATTCTCATTTTGTTTCAGGTCAGCAATTCAAGCAGTACCACACAATGATGATGATCAACCAGTGCCCAGCACCTCTCAGCTGAAAGATGAATCACAATCATCCAGTGAAATTGGTGACTCGCCAAAAGCTTCAGATCACGAAGCAGAGCTTTTAGGTTCAAGCTCCGATGTGCACCTCATCACACAGCCTGAACTTAATGACCTCGCAAGGGATTTAATGCTGTCAAAGCAGCGTTCGGAAAGCTTCCAGGTTGAAGGAATGGAACATGCTTCACTCATCCACAAAAATAACAGCATTCCGTACACGAAATGTAGAAATGGCAAAGTTTTTCTCAGTGACAAACTCTATATATCACTGCACCGATGTTCCTGGTGTAATGAATGGTATGAACATTAGATATACCAACAGTGAATTGAGACTTTTCATAGATTCCTCGGTAGCTAGCCTAAAATCAGTTCTACTGCACAATGGAAATAAAAATCCAATGCTGTTGGCTTACTAGAAACATATCATACAATGCAAAAGGTATTAGGCCTCATCAAGTATACTGAACATGAATGGGCTATTTGTGGAGATGTCAAGGTCATTGGGCTGTTACTAGGTCTACAAAGCGGCTATACTAAACAGCTGTTTATTGTGTTTGTGGGACAGCCGTGCTGACGATCAACACTACCAACTAAAAATTTGGCCAAAACGCAAGAAATTTCTGCTCGGAAAAGAGAATGTGAAATTTCTCCCACTTGTAAAGCCTGAAAATATCCTCCTTCCTCTATTCCATATCAAAATAGGGCTTATCAAGCAGTTTGCGAAGGCCATGGATAAACAAACCTCAGGTTTTAAATTCCTTCAGGAGAATTCCACAAAGGTCAGTGAGGCAAAGTTGAAGGCTGGGGTTTTCAGTGGACCCCAAATTAGAGACCTCATGAATGACCCCGAATTCCTAAAACCTCTCTCCGAAAAGGAACAGAGAGCTTGGGAATATTTCCAGTCTGTTGTCCTTAACTTTCTTGGTAACAAAAAGTCAGAAGACTAAAAGAAGATTGTGGAAAACCTTTTGAACAACTTTCGAAGCATAAAATGCCGAATGTCACTTAAGATGTACTACCTGCACGCTCATCTGGACTTCGTCCCAGAAAACCTTGTTTCAGTCAGTGATGAACACGGGGAACATTTCCATCAGACCATTGCGACCATTGAGCACCGCTATCAAGGCCGCTGGAACCCTGCGATGCTAGGAGACTATTGCTGGCTTCTGCAAAGGGAGACAAGTGCTCATCGCCGAAAGTGCTGCAGGCTTTTTGAACTCTGACTGTTCATTGAAGTTCTCTTATTGGAAATATTAAATGCTTAGTGACAATGTGTTTTGCAATTCTATTTCATGATCGATTCTTTTAGTTCTATTGATGTGTTGTACACAAAGGCGACTAGAGTACTTTCCATATTTATGCCTTCATAACAGTTGAATACTTGCAAATTTATGCTGTCTTTTCTTGTGAATTTTGCTTGTTTTTTTATAGAATTTTGAGGAAAGATTCATTTGTTTTCGAAAATATAGTTAATATTTAGGAATAATGCTGAAAGCAGTTTGCATAGACACATATGACAGTTCTCAAGCTAGTGGGTGGGAAAGCATGACTACATGACTATACACAATATTAGCCTACCTCACGAAAAAAGCCACATCACCACAAAAAAAAACCTAAACGGTAGAATTGTTTTTTACACGCATATTCAGAAAGAGCGCATCAAAATTACCAAAAAAATGTATCTGCCGTTCAAGTGGCAAAAAAAAATAAAGATTTGTAGAGGAGTGATATAATTGGTTCTCTCGTTTTCAGAGTGAGTTTTATACTTGTAAATTTGTCACGTCCTAATCCCTCAATACTACAACAGGCGTCTGACACACATCAAACTATTAATTGATTCAGGGAAACGCCGAAGATGGACAGCATTAGTATATATAAGAAATGAGTTTAATTTTATGTTCCTGCTTCTATTTGTACTCTGAAACGATGTCGTTTTACATTTTGATTGGCAAAAGTCACTACTTTCTTAACTTGTTGTGCATTGTGCTCTTCTTATACAAAGTTAATAATTTTTCGGCATATATCGCGATGCCATTGATTGGCTGTCCGAGGTTCTGATTGATGAGACTCTGGATGCGGTACCTACTTTAGAAGGGACTCAGAAATCAATATGTTTATTGTCCAGTGGCAAAGCACCTGGCTCAGATGCCATTCCAGCCAAAGTATGCAAAGAAGGTGGTCCAGCCCTGGTGGAGAAGCTCCATCAGCTCATATGGCAACATGTGATGGTTCCACAAGACTTCAAAGATGCATCCATTGTACACCTTTACAAATGAAAAGGAATTCATTAGGCCTGTGATAGCCACCGTGGAATTTCCCTGCTCTCCAGTGCAGGCAAGACCCTGTCCAGAGTCCTACTAAATCACTTAAATGCACACGTTGAGCAAGTTTTCCTAGCAGAAAGCCAGTGTGGCTACCAGAAAGAATGTGGGTCAATTGACATGGTGTTTGCTGCCAGATAACTCAGGCAGAAGTATCAGGAACAGAACACTGACCTGTACTTCACTTTTGTCGATCTGACCAAGGCCTTTGACACTCTTAGTAGAGTGGGCCTCTGGAAAATCATGGAAAAATACGGATGTCCAAAAAAGTTCATTGTCATCATGCGACAACTCCATGATGGAATGCTAGCCAGAGTCCTTGACCACGGAGAGATGTCTGAACCTTTTCCAGTTACCAATAGAGTGAAACAAGGTTGTGTTCTTGCTCTCATCCTGTTCAGTCTAACGTTCTCAGCTATGCTGACTGATGCATTCAGAGACACTGACATGGGCATTGGTATCAGTTACCAAACAGAAGGATCAGTCTTCAACCTCAGGAGGCTTCAAGCAAACCCCAAAGTTTTAATAGACACCATCAATGACCTCCTATTTGCCAACAATTGTGCCCTCAATGCTGCCTCTGAAGCTGCCATTGCAACACAGCATAAACAGGCTCTCTGATGCCTGCAACAAATTTAGCCTGACAATCCACACAAAGAAGATGTAAGTGATGCATCAGCCATCTCCAGGCAAACCATATGTTGAGCCAAGCATCAGTGTCAACTGGGAACAACTAAATGTGGTGAACAAGTTTACTTACCTTGGTAGCAGTCTCTCTAGAAATGTTGCCATTGATGACAAAGTAAATGGCAGACTCACCAAAGCAAGTGTTGCCTTTGGCAGACTCAACAAAAACGTCTGGATCAGGGGCATCACCAAAGAGACCAAGGTCAAGGTGTATCAGGCCATAATGCTCAACACACTGCTCTGTGGTTGTGAGACATGATGGTTTACAAGTATCATACCAGGAAACTGAACCACTTTCACACCACATGCACCAGAAAACTCATTGGCATTAAGTGGCAGGATGAGGTTCCAGACACAGAGGTTTACTCAAGCCAGCATCCCCAGCATTTTCACCATCCAGATGCAGTCACAGCTCCGCTACGCAGGTCATATAGCTCACACGCCAGACCACCGGCTACCAATAAAACTACTGTTCAGTGAACTGCAGCAAGGAAAGTGCTCTCAAGGTAGCTAGAAAAAATACTTCAAGGACACTTTAAAAGCTTCCTTGGTGGCCTTCAGCATCAGCTACACTACCTGGGAGAAGACAGCTGAACACAGAGGTGATTGGCAAGCAGCTGTCCACAATGGAGCAAAACCCTATGAGGTGAAGAGGATTGCTGCAGCTGAGAAATACCAAGAGGGCAGGAAGAAAAGTGGCAACAGCTACAGCAGCCACTCCTTCCTGTCCATACTGACAAAGAACGTTTTGGGTGCAGACTGGCCTAACCAGTCACCTGTATACCCACAGACCCTGCTCCCTGGGATGACTAGATAGTCTTCATCATATCGACGTAATTGACCACCATTTTTGACCTTGGCTATTTTAGCAAAATTCACATCAGCCAGTGATCTTTTATAAAGTTTACATATGACTGGTCAATCAAAAACAGAATTAATACCTCTTTATTATTATATTATACCACTATACAGCCACTGTTCTAGAAAATCTAGAGTATAATGTCAGACAAGTATTTGGTGTTCTGTCACAATTACCTGAATCACCCAATTCAAAAAAACTAGAATACTGAGTACTTAGAGTGCATTTACATACAGTAGTACATAAAAAATGATCATGTCGAATTGAACATTGGCAAAGTACAGAAAATCTTGTCAAGAAGCCCACTACTTAATGACACTTTTTAAAGGTTGTACCCAAGACCATATTTCTCTCAAGGTCAATACAATGCCTGGCAATCAACAAGTTAAGTGAGTAAATAAATAACAAAAAATTTAGTAAAAGACAATTAAACTACTCAATGTGGGCATCCGAATCATGAATTAAGGAATAAAATGGCTTAAACACAACAAAAGTAAACTACAAATCGTTGAAGATGACAGTCAATTCCAACCATTGCTTACATATGCTGGAACGAAATTAGTTGTGGTTGATTTTCATGCAACCTGGTAAGTAGACTCTGCTGTCGTTTTGTATCTTTATGTAGTCTATCATCTTATTTTTCTGTAAACCAACGAAAAACGTTTGCGTACAAGAGACACATCAAGACAAAAACAGTAAGCGACCGTATTTAAAAGGGAAAACTCTGGCCGCAGAAATCCGACATAAACAATATGGTAGTGTAGTATTTACCAAACCCTCCTTTACCCATTGAACAAACCTATACCAACAGTCAAAAAAGCAGAGAAGCTTGTTCTATAATGAACTCAATGTTCATCATAGAACAAGCGATGACTACAAGAAATGATAAAAACTCGAAAATATAATATGGTTGTTATGAACTATAATTTATTATTATGAACTATTGTTATGAACTATGATTTATTATGAACTATGATTTGCCAAGAACTCTGAACTTCTAATTTGGTCTGTTGGACTTCCTGTTGTGATTTGTATTTAGGTCAGCGGTTTCACTGTATCAGCCCCCATTTTGTAAACTCATGATGTAGCATCCATTGATAGCTCAGTAAAGCCTAGTTTTACGGCAATCTTTGTGTCTTTATTCATTACAATGGTGAATCAACAGTTATAAGGAAACATGGGTTGTGTTGCCCCATGTACTGTAATATTTGCAGAATTGATCACCAAACATTTTACAAACNTTATGAACTATAATTTATTATTATGAACTATTGTTATGAACTATGATTTATTATGAACTATGATTTGCCAAGAACTCTGAACTTCTAATTTGGTCTGTTGGACTTCCTGTTGTGATTTGTATTTAGGTCAGCGGTTTCACTGTATCAGCCCCCATTTTGTAAACTCATGATGTAGCATCCATTGATAGCTCAGTAAAGCCTAGTTTTACGGCAATCTTTGTGTCTTTATTCATTACAATGGTGAATCAACAGTTATAAGGAAACATGGGTTGTGTTGCCCCATGTACTGTAATATTTGCAGAATTGATCACCAAACATTTTACAAACTACATTGAAACTTGCTATGTACAGTAAATACAGTTTATTCTCAGAAAGTCAAACTATTGAAAAAAAGTTGTAGCTGTCACAGATTCAAACTTTTAAGAAGTTTAGATGAACAGTTATTATAAAGAAGAAATGCAAAATTGAACAGTTCTAAAAATCAAAAACTAGTGCTATCTAAGTTTTGATTCTATAAACGTTTTGTGGTAAAAATTGAATGTACCCAGGATTCATAAAGTGAGAGTTATTTTTAATCACTGTTGTTCTAATAGGAAAACAAAGTGTCCCTTTGCTATGCTCAAAATATAAGGTGCACTACAGTCCCTTTATATATCAGGACTCCTTTTCAACTTTATCTTTAAATCCAAGCCTTTTCATCTCTTCTTTTGCCATAAGATCCCTGCCATGAAAATGAATTTAGAGTAAAACCATTGTTTTTAGAAAATGAATCACCAGAGCTAAAAAAGTTTACCATTACTCACCCAGTGGGTCTGCTTGTTACTCAAACAAACTGAAAGAAGCATATTTACATAACAGTAAATTTATCATCAATTTAAGCCTATTATAGTCTTTGCAAGGACTATTGTTGTAGTTTTCAACAAAAAGTGTATTGTTGAACTCCCTATTATCATTGGTTATTAGATTAGTAAAGTTAACATGATAGGAGAGAAAATTAGAAAAAAATTGTAGGTTACAGAAAGCAAGTTTTAGAGTTATAGGTTTGCAATAACATCACAAAATCACTAGTCAAGCATTTCTAAATATCTGTAACAAAATTTTGACTCCAAAAGTATCTTACTAATTTAGTGAACTTCAGTACACCCTTTGTGATGTCCAATTCAGTGCAAAACAAAATGTACTTCTAATACTTTCCAACAATTTCTTGCTGGGGTGTAGTCATTAAAAGTATTAATCAAAATAAGAATATATGATGATAATGGTCTGTACTGCAAAGACCACGTAGTTCCTTCTTAACATGAAGTGGTCAATAGGAACTATTACATCATGTTTCAAGCTGATGTGTACATCACCCAGACACACTGACAAGGCTTTCATCCCATCAGGGAAACTAATCATGAACCCTCTGTGACTCCATGTCCTACTCAGCAAGCATTGGTTCCATTTCTTTTAATGTTTTTATAGTTTTGGTAATAAATGTATTTGTAAAAAGTAAAGGCAATGCCTACTGAAACCAAGTGTGTGGTAATGGTGGGTCATCTACAAGAGTACTGGTATTGCACACAGAATACATAATGAATAGGAGAGGATATGCAGTTGATAAAACTGTAAAAAGAAAACAATACAGATTATGTGGAAAAACAGAGAGCATTTAACCATGATTTCTATATTCTACCTTTAAAAAGGGCAAAGAATAAACTGCCATCACTCCAAAATATTATGATATGTTTACTTGCAAAAAATAATACCTTTAAAGGAAGATGTCTATATTTTACATTCTATTTCAATAAACCACATACAACTTTTTTTCTGGTGACGCATTACTCTCCCTCTCCATCACTTTAACAAATTTCACCATACAAAAGTTAGGCCAATACACTATGATAACAATGAACTTGGATATGGCTTTTAAGATCAGTAAATGCAATCCCACCACCTTTCTGGAATATTTTCTGGAATGCCAAACTCTTAAGTTACACCCTTCTTTAAGATTGTGTGAACAAAAACTGATCCTTGAGGCAATACTTCAAAAATCTGCCAAAGATACCTGTGTCACCACCTGTAGCTAAACTACTAATCAGTTCATAAATCAGATCATATAAAACAATTTCTAAATACCAACACAAAAATTAATTATCTAATTAATACAGTTCTTTTTACTCCTATTCAAAATAATATTATTACCTGTCCATTCTACATTGGAGATATTGTTTTGACTCCTCCTGACAAGAAGAATACTTATTATTACTTTTTTTGAGACATGTCATATACTTCACCATAAATGCTTTACACTCACCTAAAACATAACAAATTATAAATATTTCATGCAGGTACTCTGATATTATAACTGAAGCAACAACTAAATATGGTTTGATCATTTTTTTATTATCTTTTAAAGTTTAGCTGACCTCCCCTTGCATCTGATACAATTAGCCATTTGTTGATGCAACACTATTAACATAGTTAACTTACTTACTTATCCCTTTAACATCTGTTGTTCCTGGCCCTAGGGGTTTGATAGTCAATGACTTTCCTCCTCATTTCATGGACCAATGCAAGCTCTTCTATTATACTTTTTTAAATAGTTATAGTTTTCAAATCATCTCGTACATTCTCAATCCATGTTTTTCTAGGTCTACCATGTGGTCAACTGCCTTCCACTTCACAGTTACTTACAATTGTTAGCACATCTCTCTCATATCTTCTCCTCACATGCCTGAACCACTGCAACCT
Organism: Morbakka virulenta; assembly: GCA_003991215.1. Classification (NCBI taxonomy): domain Eukaryota; kingdom Metazoa; phylum Cnidaria; class Cubozoa; order Carybdeida; family Carukiidae; genus Morbakka; species Morbakka virulenta. The sequence goes on along the minus strand of RDPX01000604.1, from coordinate 30,816 downwards.
TTCAGACCTTAATAGGTCAGCTACCTGTTTCAGCCCACACCTATGCACTACTTCCTCACTTGAGACTCTGTCCTGTAACCTGGTTATCATCATGTATTGAAGCATGTGAGGATCACAGCTGACCATGATCTTTCCCACTTGCTGTGTTAAGGGCCACATCTCTGAACCATAGAGCATGACCAATCTGATACATACCTGATATAATTCCAAGCATTGGCTCTGGGGGATTCGCCTGTTACATAACAGTGCTCCAATCTTACACCATTTACTCCAGGCTGCAGCAATTTCTGGTCCTCCCTATCTATCTATAACATCTCTGAGGTAGATGAATGAGTCCACTTCTTCCACCACATGTTCACCTCCCAGTCCAAGCTCTACTGTTCTCTCCTCCCCAATTTCATCCTCTCTCTGTCTACATGTAGAGCAGATAAATGTGCCTGTTTGTGACTCATTTTACAAACCAGAACAGCATCTATGAACTCACCTTTCACATTGGGAACATAGCACAAAGTTCACTTCTACTCCTCTTCCACACACTCCACAAGGATATCATCCACAAGACTGAGGAGTTGTGACTTTCTTTCCAGTCACTAAGATCTTAGTTTTACCAAAGTTAATTTTTAATCCTCTCCTTTCCAAGGCATCTCTCCATCTGTGAAGCTGCTGCTCTGCTTCCTGTATCTTCTTCCCGTTATAACTAAATCATCTGCATATAGTATGTCCCACAGTGCCTCTTTACTGCATTCTCTGGAAGCTTCCTCCATGTATAGATTGAAGAGTAAAGGGCTCAATGTAGAGCTGGACCTGGTGCACCTCCACAGACATGCTAAATGCCTCAGGCACCCCTCCTTCCACTGGCACTCTCATCTGGGAGCCCCATGACAGCTCCATGACCAGGCCAACAAGCCTTTCCAGCATGTACTGCCTATTAACTATTAACATAGTTAAGATATGGCTATTTCTAAACAGAAGACATGAAACAATTTTGCAGCTGAAATTTAAGCTGATTTTGTGAAGCAGCTACATACATTTAAAAGAAAATTCAAATTTTGTCAGTCTAATCAACATGCACTTTTTTCATTATTATCATTACTATCATCATCATCATAATTATTATCATCATCATCATCATTTTACATCCATTTCCCTGCTAGCATAGGTTGGATGGGACTTCCTTGATGGCTCTTTTCTAGGACACCCTATTTTATGTATGATTTGGCTGTAAGCTCAACTTCCTTAAAACATCATTGATAAGCTAGCTCCACACTTTACATGGCCTCTCCCTTCACACAAAACACATCAATAAACCTGCAACTGCTGAATTTTTTTTTTTAGTCTATGTGCAATGTATCCAAGTCCTGTTTGACACAAAACATCTATTATCTTGCCAATATCTAACCCTTTCTTAACTCATCTAATGATTTCCTATCATCCAAGACTGAGACATACCATATTCATGTCAGTTTGAGCAATCACAATGACATCACTTTCATTCAGTGGTCAGGTTTTGCTGCCAGAAAACATGACACTTCTGATACAGCCAGTATATAGCTTATATATGTTGGAAAGGGCAAAATGTCCCTAAATTTTCCAGGCTAAACTGATACAGGAGATTGAAACTGCTTCTGTACCTCCACATAACATACCCTCATATTCAACATTATCAAGCTCAACCATTTTGCCTTCATCATTTACAACAATTGGGCTTAGGCAGGTGCTATATTTGAGATTGACCACATTGTCTAACCTACTATATAGTCCACTACATTGTTTAAGCACTAAGTGAGCACCAATATTGCAAAAGATCAGTTTGAACCAACATCCTCACAACACACTCCACATGGGTGCTTTCCAGAGGTAAAAGTCAGGCCTTGGTTTATATCACCAACCATTACCTAAGTCTCAGCTAAGTTCACTCTAAACCCTTTAATTGCCCTGTTATTTCTTCATGCAGCATACCCAGCACCTAATTCTTCCAACCACTTTGAGATAATTACTGTTTTAGTAGCAACCATCATCTTCAAAGGTAGATTGCTTCTTCATTTTCTTGGAAGAGCTTCAAAAACAATAACAAACAATATAGGCCTCAAAATTGAACACTGACAAACCACTACATTCACACCAGACTTGTGTCCCATGATGTTCTTAGCTCTGATCAAACTATTGCTGTTCCTACATGTGCCTATGACTTCTCTTTTCAACCACTCATTGACCCCTGGGGATCTCTAGGAACCTGATGAAATCCTTTTTTCCAGCTGCACAAAGGCAAATGGCATGCTATAAATATAGAATTCCATGTGCTATTGCTATTACTTGGCATGAATCATGTGTAAATCATCCTCCTCATCCTCCTCATGTTCCTTTCACTTCAAGGAAGCTCCAACTATACTTCAAGCTATTTTTTCTTGATCCATATATCACACAACAGAAGCTGGTGCTTCCATGCAGCCTGCTCCCCATAAATAACCTTAACATCTCTCTCTTTCTATCCATTCTTTTTACCATTATGAAGTCCATCTGAGTCTTCGAAGGTCCTGATGTGTATGTTATGAGTCAACTGTCATATTCATTGAAAAACATATTACATACTATCATATCTAATGATGATCCCATTTTAAATATTCTCTCTCCCTCGAAATTTCTAAAGCCATACCCAAAACAACCCTGAATTCCATCATAACCATTCATAATCCATCATGACCAGTTCATTTTCAACAACTCTGAAGACAAAGGTGATTAAATCCTCATAAAAATAATCCTCTACATCCTCAACCTGCCCTTGTTGCAGTGCATATGTTGATACAATTGCTACAATTTGTTTGCCAGTAAGTAGCTTTGTCATCACCAATTTACTATTCGCATGCTTTCAATCAAAGATCATATCAATCCATTTCCTATCAAACAGTATCATGACACCACGGAGATCTAACTTATTTCCAGCCAAGAGCATCTTGTACTCACTGCCTTTCATAGTTATTAGGCTAGCTGATGCACCTCTCCATCTTCTTTCCTGAATGGAGCACATATCAACCTCCCTTCTATCCAATGTCTTCTTCAGCATGCTCTTTCATGGTACCAACTCAACTTTCTACTCTGAACTTCTCCTCTGTATCCATGGCTTCTGATCACTGGGTGATGATCTGGCAATGCTTTCTATTGACACCAGCTCTACTGTGGATGGGACCATTATGGACAACTCCAGCCCTATTCATGGAGTTAACATTATATGTAACAGCACTATCATGAAATACTGGAGCTAGTTTTATGGCTGCATGCCCTTAATTAACAATAACCAATTTGAGAAAATGGAAATTCAGTAGGTTTTTTTAGTCATCAACTATAGTTTGATTACCTAACAAGGTTAAAGCCTACCCTTACCTATGTAGAACATGTGTAGCAGTTTTGATTTCAGAGAATGCATTCTCTTGTGCCAGTTTCTATCCTAAGCTTATCATACTTCTGACAAAGAAAAATGGTTAAAGCTACACCAAAATGCAGTATTTTTTCATGACACCATTACTACGAAGCCTGTCAGCCGTGGCAAAAGGCTACCCTAAACCCATGAGACCAACTAGTCCTACCAAGTGCCAAACTGGAGCTTCATGGTCTCTGCAAGAGTTTACAGGTACTACATCTTGTTCTATGGTGACCTATAGGTAGTTATAGCAAAGGGCAACCTGGTTCTTCCATGTCAAAACTCTATAACCAATTGTAGTTTAATGTCATACCAAGGACAAAATTAAGCTGAGGTGCATCAACAACTTTAAGCTGTCAAAATGATGCCAATTTCTTATCCCTTTGCCAACATGTCATACCTCACCTAACAAATTAGTAAATTTTTATCCCTAAATGTGCCTCTACAAGAAGTCTAATCAAAATTTAACAACTGTATTTTAAACAATTTTCCTGCATAAGGGTTATTGACATTTGTTAATCTGTCATACCTGTAGCTCTCTGGTGTATGATTATTATTCTTTTGCATTAAAGCAAGATTTTGCCAAATTTCAAACAATTTCAAATTTCAAAGTTACCTAGATCATTTCTGCACAATGAACTCATTTTCAAAGAAACTACAAATGCAATAACACAATACACAGACAAGAAACTTAAGAATATAGATCAACACACATACACAGAGAAATATATATACTTATTTATTTATAAAGCAGAGTGAATTGCCAAAAATGATTTCTTTGCGTTTCTCATTTTCCCATCTGCATGCAATGTATGAAAACACTCAATCAGTGTTATATAGCGCAAAGTAATGCTTTTTAAAGAAGTAACATAATATCATGTCTAAAGACTGGCCTGCTATATAGGTAATGAAATATAATAAAGAATAAAATAAAGAAATATAATAAAGCACTGAATAATGGGAGTAAAAATCAGAATATGATGAGCGAGTGATAAATATTGACTCTGCCCAAAGTCGACATCAAAGTTCATTGCTGCCCTGAATTAATTCTCCCTAGCTGGTCACCCTTAAACTTTCAATCAATCTGCTTTGTTTTTATTTCACATTTATCAATTTACACTACACAAGCAAAAGCTACAAAGCAACAGCCTTGTGGTGATTTTTCCTCGTACTTCTTAACGAAGGTTTACGTAGACAATACATGGGTGCCATAATACCAATGACGGTGAGAAAATCCAGTGTAGAGTAGTACGAGAAAAGAACCTGTTGGCGTATGGCTTTTTGTGGCAGTCAGGAATAAAACTTGAATTGAGAATGAAACAAAAAACCTAGCAATCTACTTTTAACACGGCGACTCAGCGAGATAAATTCAGTGCAGAAGTGACCAGAAGTAATTACAAATGTAAAAGGAGCAATGAGATTTTAATAATATGCAAAAGTATCACGTTTGGCTGGGTGGACGTTAAGCACGGGACAAATTATGACGAAAGTAAAACTGGCACCATTGTGTAACTTATGACTGTGATAACTGCTACAACTTACCCTCGTGGTCAAGAGGAAAGCTACCTTTTGCGGGGGGCGTCCTATTAAAAATCTTTTGGCCTGGGTTCATCTTAAGCCACTAACGGTACAGTGGTAATACAGTTGGCCTACAGCTGTACAAGTGATTAGAATTGATAACATCTTAAAAAAAAAAAAAGGCAAAAGCAACAGCAGCAACAAATGGTGTGAAAAAGCAGTCACAGTCACCTCGGCCCCAACACTGGTGGTGCCAATACTGGTGGTGCCTCAATATATGTGCTCAGCCAAAATTCCCAAGTATACGTCATTTGTTGACACAATAGTTAATCATTTCAGCCCGATCTCTCGCTCTCTGTCTCTCTGTCACTCTCTGTCTCTCTGTCTCTCTCTCTCTCTCTCTCTCTCTCTCTCTCTCTCTCTCTCTCTCTCTCTCTCTCTCTCTCTCTCTGTGTGTCTCTCTGTCTCTGCCTCTTAAAGACAAGAGGCCTGTTACAGGTCGTTACAATTCTGTTTCATATTGTTAGTCAGAAAATTTTCCTGAAAAGGATGCAAATTTGAAAATATTGAAGCCCACTAGCGATGGGGAAAGCCGGACATCCTCCCCTCGTGGATTCCTTTTAAATATTCGTCTTTATATCCATCCTTCAGTTAAATGACAGAGTACGCCAGGAGTGGATCTTGGTGAAGGTCAAATAGGATCAAAAACTTGTTTTTTCCTGTAATTTTCACTACCTCGAGGCAGGGTCTTAAACTATAGCTATTTTTAATTAAACCTCGCAATAAAAAAAATTCTCTTTTTAAGAAACTTTTGAATTTATGAATTCAAATTGGATTTTCCAGGCAAACAGATCATTTTTATGCTATTAATACTATAACATAGATCCGAAAAAAGGGAGGATGCCAAAAAGTAGATTTCGATAAGGTCCTCAAATGACAGAGACGAAAAGCTAAAGTAAAAAAATCGAACAAACAAGTTGAGGACCAGATTATCATTTTTTTCTGTTTAAGAATGTTTCGATATATGTATATGTTAGGTGAATATTTTCGTTAATTTATCATCATTTTCAAACCTGAAAAAATATATACAAAAATATTAGAATTAGTCTAATAAACATGCCAGAGGTACAAACCAGAAGTCGAAATTCCATTGTTCTGTGGTCAGAGTAACCTGACCACAACATAAAATAAATGCAGCCTGATCGTCAGAGTGGGGCTCCTATAGTCATCCTTCGTCCTGATGGAGGGTTTCTTTTCTAATGAATAGAGCTTCAAGAATTAGAAGATGTTTCCTCATTTCCATAGTTAGCTTTTCAAGCTGAGATAGGACCATGTAAGCCCAAGGCACTGATTCAGGTCCATTTTGTATAACTAGCATTGTTAAATAAGTCTCCCTGGAAGATGAGCATCCTTTGCAGATTTTATGTTTCTGTATAGTACACTATCGTCAGTAACAAGAGTGATTGAACTATTGACGTTTTTCTGTCATTGACGCAGATAAGAAAAAGAAGTAGGCCCAAGACAGTGCCTTGAAGACCTTCAGATCATACCTCTATTGTAACAGATGCTGATACATTTGCTGCCATATTTTAAGCCTATTCCGAAAAAAACCTTTTACTCTTTGCTTTGTGTTCTGAATAACACTATGTTTGTTTAGTTTTTCCAACGAATGCTGGATGGGGACAACATCACAAGCTATACTGACGTTTAGTAGTATGACATCTATCTGGACTCTTCTCTGCTTTTGTATTGATGTTCCAACATTTAATGCTTCTACGAGCTGAGTCTGCATACCATTTCTGAAGGCATCTTACTTGGTTGTAATGATGTCGTATATGTTAAGATATTGCCAAACTTTAGATGCGATGCAGTGTTCCATCAATTTACAAAAGGTGTGAGAGACAGTGGTCTGTGGTTGATTGATTCATCTTTTAACCCATTTTTGTAGACTGGGCTTAGTGATACATGTATCCACAAGGGTGGTAACTGACTCGAGTTGTAGGATTGTGCAAAATGGTGCTGGAACATTTTTGCAGTGTGTGCTACTGTTTCCTTCAAGTATCTTGGTGGGAGGTTGTCTGCTTCTGACGCCTTGGTAGGGTCTTGCTTGAGAGTTGTTTAGTGGACTGGATACCAAACTCAATACCAAACTTAATTTTTGTCACATTTGGGAAAAGAAAGTATGCTTTTATTACAGTTGTTATCTACTCTATGGCAAAAACGTATTGGAATTGACCAATGAGTGCATTTTCTTTTGAAATGGGTGAGGCTGCTGGTATTCCTGCTTATGTGGACAGAGTGGGTGTCCCAAAATCTTCTTTTCGAGGTGTGTTTACGTAGTACCCGACTGTTTGGGGGTTTTCCTGGAGGGTTGAACCAATAATTTCCTGGATATATGTTTATGACTGTTTAGGGTCTTTGTTTTGCTTGTTGTCTAACTTCCTTGAAAGTAGCCAAATCTCTTGGGTTTCTTATTTGACTGCTTTGACATAAGATTTGTCTCTCTTCTTCATATCTATTTTAATAGTTTGGGTAATCCATGGCAGATGTTTCCTTGATTTTGACACTTTTATTAGTACACACTCTTTTAAGATGTTAGTGATGCTCTATGGTGAATAGCGTGAACGCTTATATTCATGAATACCGATTGGCAAACGGCGCCATACCATTGCACCAGCTGTAGCTAAACCTAGGTAGGCTTTCTGACAACTTGTTAGTATGCTTGTGAATTATGTGTCAGCGGGATCACCTGATCCTTAAAGTGCTTATGAACAGCATAGGCACTCCTGTGCTTCTTGTTAGACCCCTTTTCCTTAGCGTCTTTGACTACAGCCGGTCGTCCACTGCCTTGTGGATTAGTTCTCGTTAGAAGTCAACGCCAAGGGTGAAAGTCACAGCAGAAAATCGATTTGCTGCCTGCAGATTATANTGTAGCTAAACCTAGGTAGGCTTTCTGACAACTTGTTAGTATGCTTGTGAATTATGTGTCAGCGGGATCACCTGATCCTTAAAGTGCTTATGAACAGCATAGGCACTCCTGTGCTTCTTGTTAGACCCCTTTTCCTTAGCGTCTTTGACTACAGCCGGTCGTCCACTGCCTTGTGGATTAGTTCTCGTTAGAAGTCAACGCCAAGGGTGAAAGTCACAGCAGAAAATCGATTTGCTGCCTGCAGATTATACCTTTTTAGGTATTGTACTGTTAAAGCCCCCTGCTACCTTGCAGTGGAGTCATTGGTTTGATAAAGGCTAGAGTTGGTGCCTTGATAAATACACTGGGTGGAAGGCAATGGCAAACCACCGCTCTAAAATGCCACGAAAATCACGAATATTCACAACGTACGAAATATAGCAAATGACGTAAATGAGATTCTTGCTAACAACTTGAATTCTTCGTCCGGTACGGCCGATCATGGGCAGCAGGTGACGCCGGATCGTCATCAAGCGACTATTGCCTGCAACACTACCAAGATTCACAGGAGAATAGAATCAGGGAATGTAAGAACACTATATGAAAGTGGGAAGTTGTGTAATGTAAAGCAAGAAATGAGTAGATTAAAGGTTAACATTCTGGGCATATGCGAGACTAGATGGACAGGTAACAATGAGTTCAACAGCGATGAATACATAGTGCTGCACGCGGGCGGAGAGAAGCACGTGCGAGTAGTTGCCATGATACTAGTACAAAGAAGCACTAAGAGCCTGTTAGGATGGTGCCCCTTTTCAAATAGAATCATGCTAGTGAGACTGAAAGGAAATCAAACCGACATTGCCATTATTCAAGTGTATGCACCAACATCTACAGCGACGAGTTTTATGAAATGCTGGAGAAAGATAAAAGACAATGTAAGTCTACTGATATCATAATCATAATGGGTGATCTAAATGCAAAGGTTGGAAATGAACCAGAGGGAAAAACAGTTGGAAAGTTTGGTCTAGGTACACAGAACGAAAGAGGAGAAAGATGTGTACAATGGTGCAAAGCTAATGAATATGTCATTACCAACACATGTTTCGAGCATCATCCACGTAGATTATGGACTTGGCGAAGTCCAAGAGATAATGTCAAGAACCAAATTGATTATATTTCTATCAAAAAACGGTATCGGAGCTCAACCATACAATCTAAAGCACACCCTGGTAGTACTTAAACGCGAAGTAGTACTTAAACGCGAGAAAAGACCAAAGAAAAAGTGGATAACAAAAGGAATTTTGGATAGAATGGAATTCAGGCAAACAATTTTTGATCGCAGAGCGAGGAATATAAACAGGCCACAAAAGAAATTAAGAAGAAACGCAGAGAAGCAAAGAAGATCTGGCTTAACGTACAGTGCGAAGAAGTCGAACGAATCAAGAACACTGAACCTAGCACAATGCACAGAAAGACCAAAAGATTGCTGGTTTTAAAGGATGCTCCTCTACAGGTTGCATAAAGTCAAGATGGTGAAATCATCATGGAAAAGGACAATGTATTAGAAAGGTGGACAGAATACATTGGTAATCTCTTTGCTGACGACAGGGGACTGTAAACCAGAGATTAGGAACTTCATCGGGAGTCCGAAAATCTTAACATCTGAAGAGAGAGCTGCATTGCACAAGATGAAAAAGAATAAAGCTGCAGGTCCGGATGGAGTAGTATTACAGATGATTGTAGCACTGGAAGAATTCGCCATTGACAAGCTCACAGAAGNTGGATAGAATGGAATTCAGGCAAACAATTTTTGATCGCAGAGCGAGGAATATAAACAGGCCACAAAAGAAATTAAGAAATGCAGAGAAGCAAAGGAGATCTGGTTTAACGTACAGTGCGAAGAAGTCGAACGAATCAAGAACACTGAACCTAGCACAATGCACAGAAAGACCAAAAGATTGCTGGTTTTAAAGGATGCTCCTCTACAGGTTGCATAAAGTCAAGATGGTGAAATCATCATGGAAAAGGACAATGTATTAGAAAGGTGGACAGAATACATTGGTAATCTCTTTGCTGACGACAGGTCTACAGCCCTGTCGCCAGAGACTAGGAACTTCATCGAGGGTCCGAAAATCCTAACATCTGAAGAGAGAGCTGCATTGCACAAGATGAAAAAGAATAAAGCTGAAGGTCCCGATGGAGTAGTATTACAGATGATTGTAGCACTGGAAGACTTCGGCATTGACAAGCTCACAGAGGTTTTGAATGAAATTTATGGCAGCGGTGACATCCCAGAAGACCTTAGTAAATCAATGACCATAGCCCTGCCAAAGAAACCTGGTGCAATTGAGTGTGAAATGCACAGGACGATAAGCTCAATGAGCCATGTGATAAAAGTTCTCTTAAGAATTTTGATGAAAAGAGAAAGAAATAAGATAAGGCCGGAAATAGGGGATTCGTTGAAGATGCCGATACGAGGAATGCGATTTTTATTCTGCGAATGCTTTCCGAAAGAGCTATTAAAATGCAAAAGGATCTTTACGTTTGCTTGTTAGCCTGCACAAAAGCATTTGATAAAGTGCAACATGAGGAACTATTCAACATGCTTCAAGATTTAAACATGGACCGAAAGGATTTAAGAATTCTAAGAAACCTATACTGTGAGCAAACAGCGTGCATGCACATAGGCGGTGAGAAAAGCTCATACACCGACATCAAGAGAGGCGTTCGGCAAGGATGCGTATTACAAATAATGTAAAAGCTGCTATTCATATGACCTCAGTTTATGACCACTTGGCCTAACGAAAATCAACTATATTATCAGACCATAGAGGCTATAAGCATCGCTACATTAATTGATTATTTAGCAACAAAACAACCAGAAAAAACATTCCTGAATCCAGAGTTTGCTATTAGTGATCATTATGTTATACACTGGAAAAATTTTGGTCAAAACAGTTTCTTCTTTGACCTCAGTCGTGTTGACTGGAATAAAATAGTTAAGTGTAGTACTAATGTTAAAGCGGCTGTCGAAAATTGGCGGGCTTTAGTATCTTTAATTACTGAAAGGCATGTCTCGGTGCCAATAATTAGTTTCAAATAAGCTGATTCCTTGGTTTACTTCTGATTTCCAAAAAACTTGCTCATACCAGAGATAAGGTTATGACTGCTGTCATGGGTAAAAAATTCTTTCATTCTAATAAATTCTTATAAGCAAGTAAGGAAAAAAGTAAAGAAGCTTAGCAGAAAGCTCAAATGAGATTACTTTACTAAAAAATTGTTCTTTAGACATCGAATTTAAAAAAAACATGAAAGACGACCAATTTGTTGTTGAATAAAAGATCACAGTCAATGAATGGTTTTTTTTGTAGTATCGGTAAAAACCTTGTTGGTGACATAACGCAGCAACCCACCCCCTTCCCCTCGTACTACCTAAAGAATACAAGGCAAATGAAAAAGGTATGAATTTCCGGTGTAGGGCGGTCAATTCTGGTACTTTTGAAAGGGCTTCCAATAAAATGCAAGCTATTTCATCGAACGACCTTTACCACTGATCATTCCTCTCTGGTTAGCTACAACACTGCGTCGTTCGTCGTGCACTTTGCCAAGGAATAATTTATTGCCTTCTCCTGAATGCCTATATAATATTTCAAACACATATCATCAGGGAATTACATCGAAAAATTTAAAAACTAATTTAAGTTGTGCTATCGCAATATACTAAAAGTAATAAAGCAACTATAAACTACAACTATACTACAGAAATGATTTTGAGATCAGGCATGAAACTGACTACAACCTAATGACTAGATCCACCCTCCTGTATTCATTCCTGCTGTTAATGCCTCAGCCTGCTCTCGAGAATGTGCAGTACTTTGAGGGTTAGAGAAAGCATTCTCCGCGCGAAGATGACTTGAGAATTTCAACATGTTCTTCAGCGAGGGTCGTGCTACATTGGGTGAGGTTGGATTTCATAGGCGGACATACCACACTGAACAGCGCGGACAGGTGCGTTTGCAGTCAACCCAACTTCTCATTAGTTTCTCAACGAAGGGCCTAAAGATTAAAGTACCATTTCCAACTTTCTCAATGTTCTTACCATCACACATAGGGTCTTGATTTTGTGAAGCTCATATGCGTAATCTTCTGTGCACCTGCCACGGTACTGGTTGATGAATGGTTTTTCTTTCAATGGTGTTGGTGTCTTGCGCCGGTAACTTAGGCTGTTACTCGGATGCTACTTCCATGTCATTCAAAGGTTGTAGTATAATGACTTCGCAGAAGGTTGGAGGGTATTGGTTCTTCTGTACTATCCTTTTAGCTTTCTCCAAGCTTTCATGAAAGTTTCCCCGTGTACTGCGGACACGTTAGATCTTCTTCTGCAGCTTTTTCCATTTTTATAAGGGGTCACTGCTCCTTGAGAGTCTCTTCCATTCTTTTGTATCTCTTACTTGGTGTTCACTGCGGGCACGTCAGATACGGAACACATTTTAACACCACAGAGCGTTTATAGCGTTTGTTATACCAGGTTGTAGAGAGCTGAACTGTTTCATGTTCATATAGTATTTTTATATCCAAAACTGGGAGCTTCTGATTGTTCTCTCGTTCTCAGTTAAATTTAAAATTTTTGTTTTTTCTCTGCTTCTCTCCTTTTCTCTTNTTTTCTTTCAATGGTGTTGGTGTCTTGCGCCGGTAACTTAGGCTGTTACTCGGATGCTACTTCCATGTCATTCAAAGGTTGTAGTATAATGACTTGGCAGAAGGTTGGAGGGTATTGGTTCTTCTGTACTATCCTTTTAGCTTTCTCCAAGCTTTCATGAAAGTTTCCCCGTGTACTGCGGACACGTTAGATCTTCTGCAGCTTTTTCCATTTTTATAAGGGGTCACTGCTCCTGGAGAGTCTCTTCCATTCTTTTGTATCTCTTACTTGGTGTTCACTGCGGGCACGTCAGATACGGTACACATTTTAACACCACAGAGCGTTTATAGCGTTTGGGGGCAAGGGGGTGAAAATTCATAATCTGGCCTGTATCAGTCCGCTTGTTATACCAGGTTGTAGAGAGCTGAACTGTTTCATGTTCATATAGTATTTTTGTATCCAAAACTGGGAGCTTCTCATTGTTCTCTCCTCAGTTAAATTTAAAATTTTTGTTTTTTCTCTGCTTCTCTCCTTTTCTCTTTCTTCAAGATATCGTCCATGTATCTAAAGCACAGCTTCGCTCCTCTGATATTGCTGTTGAACTGACTTAGCCATCTATTGGCAAGGCGAGTGGCTGGTGGGCTTCGCATTGAAAGACTGTCAATCTGTTTGTAGAATCCGTCATGTGTTGTCATTACCACATCACAAGACGCTATCTTAGCTAGTATTAAGAAAGTATCAATGTCTGGTCATTGGTCTGCTGGTAGGTTTTACAACTTGTCAGTCACACTTCTTTGGTTTCCAGGGCAGGCATAGTTGTTTAGAGAGATACAACATCAAAGTTGATTATTTACGTGTTATCTTCTAATATCACTTCCTTCAGTCACTTGTCATCTTAGTAGATGCATTAATCTTACAGAGACTACAGAGAGACATTTAGCTACATACAATGCAACCTTATTTTAAGTGCGGCCCGGCATTAATAGGACTGGTCTTACAGGAGTGTTCTTTTGTGGACTTCAGCTAGACCATACAGCGTGCATGTAGGCTCTATCTCGGCCTCATCTGTTCGTACAGTGCCTGATCTACTTTGCTTTCTTGATTAGGGCTATTATGATGTTAGGTATCCTCCTTTCCTCTTTGAGAATATGTTTTGCGTGTTTTTTAGTGTTTTCTACTTTCTGAAGTTGAGGTAAATTGATTATTGTATTCATCTTTTCATATGTCCTCTTTCACAATGCAGGTGCCTACAGCTTTAATAAATGGGGTTGCTAGTAAGTCTTTTTTTTTTTTTGAGGTATTTCTTCAGTAGGATATTTCGTGACGTTCAATCCCTTTTTGATATAGGTCAGTGTTTAAAAATTAATGTCTACGATGGTTTTATTTGGTGTGTTGTTTAACTTAAAGTGGTATAGCAGTTCATCAACCTCAGGATATGCATCCTTAGGATCAAATCGGACAAGCACTGCATTCTTGGTACCGAGAGAAAGCGTCTCCACCACACACGTAGGTGGGGGCGAGTATAACTTACATATCACTGCAGTATTCTGGGCATTGAAGAGCGGGCGTTTTTTTTCTTCTGAAAGGATACTCAGTTTTGTTGTGTGCTGTCAGTTGTTCTCTCCGGGTACTGATTCGTGTTTCATCTGTGCAGTGCAATAAATAGCAGGTACTTACTAGGCGCAACTGATCTGAAATGGAGTCGTTTCTCATCACGATTCTTGCTCAGCTTCTGCATGTCGTTCTTCGCTTTCTGCAATTCTCTAATTAATAGCCGACAGTGAAAGTCGTGCACTCTGTTTTCTCATAAAAATAGCCATTACTTCGAATTCTTAAACTTAAGTATTATAACTGGATATTTACAATTCTCAAGGAATTTCATACGGAGACTGTGGTTCTGGACGTTGCGCAAGGTCTTTTGAGAGTGCAGATACTGCTCCAAAAGCTAACCCTGTTTAAGTTCTGAGTCAGAAGACGTGATAGGACCATCGTGGCGACCAGTAAAATGTGAATGGAGCCAATGATTGCCTCCAATATCTTTCGTGTTATAATCAGGCAATTACATCTGAAAACAACAAAACAACTACTTAAGTTCTGTTATCACAATGAGAAAATGCACTAAGACTACTTCTCAAACTTTGTTCACTTTTAGGGATAATTTTATTCTAACTTCCGTTTCGTCATTTACAACAAATATTAGAAAAGGTTCCTAAGTATTTGAATGGTGTTACCTCTTCAGAATGAGGTTCTCGGCTTTGATGCTGCAGCTTTAAACTTCGGTCGCATTTTCTTTTGTCGTTACCATACATTGTTTTCTTTTCATTCGAGGTCCATTTGTTTGTTCCTGATGGTGTTGTTGACTACCTCGACCATGTTGACTAGACCCTGACGTTTCTGTCCCAACTCAGCTACCAGTACGATATCATCAACTACCTCAATTGATTAATGCCGGCGTCACTCACACTGATACCTATGCTCTAGGCCTCGCCATTTCAAGAATGATAAAAAATAAAATCACTAAAGTGTATATACACTACAGAAAGGAATTCAACTATGATTATGGTAACACGATGAGTTATACTCTATCGGATAGAATGAATATTTGCTTATCACGGTCAGATTTTTGACTTGCGATTCATTAAGCACAGGTGCAATAAACAACCTTTTCACTATATCAGTACCCTCCCTTCAGTTGTTGGCTGTTGTGTCCATTCAACAACAGACCTGCCTGAGGTAGTGACGGACATATGTTCAGGAATCTAAATGGGAGTAAAAATGATGTGAGTGAAGCAGAGGATGAACAGAGCAGAGATGACGATTTTACCTCACGAGTAAAATTTGATGGGAATATTTTTGACGCCATTGAAACGTTTTTCAAAGTTTAGCGGTTCAATTGAAAGGTTTTTTATAGAGAGGTTTAATTGAAAGGTTATTTCAAGCAATTGGTTTTTCTCTTAAGTTTTACATTTCAGTCGGAGGTACTTTATCACCCCTGCTTCAAACGTCTGACCCCTTATATTTAGAAACCCATAAATTAAGAATATAGTGTCAATATTTTATTTTCGTTTGCAGAAAAAGTTTAGGGAAAAAGTGCCCAAAATTGACTTCAACCTTAGGGGGGAGGGGAGGACAGAAATCCAAAAGTTGAGAAGAGGGGGAGGGGCATTAAAAATGGTGAAAAGTGGTTAATGTCATTTGTGAACGATCCCTATGGACGGTAGGCCTTGGACCATAAAACGAATAAGCTACACAGGACCTTGATGGGAAAGTAAAAATGGCAATATAATCATCAACAAGACGCTTTACATACAAAAATGCCTTTCAACATACAGTTAGGGTTAAAATAAATCCACAAAGTGCTGTGTTCCGTATGCTGCTAAGAATTATCTTCGGCTACATTCGTTTATATCTGTGTAATAGTACCAAACTGCAGCCCATTTCAGATATGAGCAAGACATCAATTAAATGAATTCATATTGAAACGTAAGAAACAATCGGAAATATCTGGAAGAGTTGAAGGTAGTATTTCCATTTGTATGTTTACCTGTAGTCTCATGTAGTCAACATAAAAAAGCTACGGGCTGAAATGATGTTTTGATTGGAAAAAATAATGACTAAAAGTATCCATAAGTACGCAGAGTCTTGTACTTCAGTAGAAATTTCCATTGGTTCAACTGCCCAATAACGTAAAAGGTTTCTCTCAAAAAGCATCACAGTGCAAATCCTCGGGTCTTTATCAACATTCCAATTAGCACGTGAAAATAGTTGAAATTAATACAATTCCACCTACCTAAAGTGGACACCAAAATTGAAGTATCTTCTGTCAGCTAGTAATTCACACGATTTATTTCCATCTCTAAAAATGCTACACCTTGTAAAAACGCATCACCCAAGTCGCCCTTGTTTATACTATCAAGGTAATACTGTGCCTGGCTACCGGAAATTAACACTTTTGAAGCTGACCCGGTAATATTCTGAAATGATATAAAGGAGTCCGTTCGTCTTTGCTCTAGACACTTCAGTACAAATTCTTTGCTACCGATATCGGCTTTGTGATCTACAACAAAATTGTCAAGTTGTTGGTCAGCTAGTTTCGCATTAGTTCTCACCCGTTCTTTTATTATATCTTGCAGAACACTTGGTGAATAATAGGCTTTTGTTTTCCCTTTCTTGATTTGGAAGAACTTACGTACAATATTGGGATCTATACCAAATATTCTAGAACAATGACTCATGAGCAGGGAATGCAAAATTGCTTCCGTAATTCGATTATGCAGGACAAATGGAAAAAGGCTCGGATTTTCAGTTCTTGAGTAAAATGACTGAATTTCAATGATGGCGACATCACTTCTTGGCAACTTATCGACAATTCTTTTTACCTATGTCAAAAAAAGAAAAGATCCTACATCATCCAATCAACTATTTCTTTTCCCACCTTCTTTAACAATAATAAGCGTTAAAGAAATCTCCTTAAGGGAAACAAGGAAACAGTTACTGTCTTCTTACCACTTCAAAAACCTTTCCGTCTAGTACAACATGGTTTGCTTTAAAGGTATTAACTTACTCAACCAACAAACGATCTAGGCAGTTCTCTAAATCTTTCACAAATATATTTTGCAGTCACTTCAAAACCTAGTATTTTACGGATGCTAAATTTCAAACCCAACAGGAGACTAAAAATGATTTTATCACTGAATTTTGTTTAATTTCAAAAAATTTTAAAGTGTAATTCAAAAAGAATTAATTTCTTCGTAAAAAATGTGCTCCGATAATATTTTTTCATGGTGGTCGAAATTTCTCCAGTTTTATACTACACAGATACAAACGTTAGCAATTTTTTACCGAAAAATTTGACCAGTATGGGATTCTGTCATTCAGTTTTTTAAAAACAATATCAATAATTTTGGATGAATCAAGAGTCAATCAAGCTCGCCAGAAAAGCACTGCTATTTAACCAAGGTAACGCCTGGACGAAAAAAGTAACAATCCACTGTTTGATGTCACCATGGGATCATTCGATGGTGCTGTGACCTGTGAATTGGTTGGCTTCCACAAGTTGAATAAACTAAATACTGTAATTGCGAAAGATCAAACTGACTTTTACTGGGACGATGCCCTTTCAGCAGTTCATAATGCTCATAGACCAAAATTAGCTTGATTGAGAAAGGGCATTATTAAACTACATAAATCTAAAGTAATAAATACCACGATTGATGTTAACCAAAAAGTAACTGACTTATTAGATATAACATTTAATGTCAAAATCAGCAAATACTCTTTTACAGAAAAGCAAATGATACCACCAAATATACTACAGCTAGTTCCAACCACCCGCCCAATGGCAACAGGGCAACTAGTTACCAATAATGATCAATAAACGCATGTGTTTTAAAGAGAGTGAATTTAATTAGGTTAAAAACAGTTAGGAAAAATCTTTGGCTGATAGCGGATTTAACTACAAATTAAAATATGAAAGGAATAACAAACATCAAAGAAAAAGAACCCACCATTTAACAGTGATGTAAATCCAACCTCGGAAAGATAGTATTAAATTTAATAAAATGCACTTCCCTGCAACCAACTGACTGCACAAAATATTAATCGTAACACGCAGAGAACCACTTATTCAAGTACACCAAATACAGCTAATATGGTCAAACGGCACAATAAGACTTTAAAAATCCATCAAAACAACCGAGAGAAACCTTGTAATTACAGGAAGAAAGTCTAATGTCCGCTTTATTGTGAATGTTTAACCACAGGCTTCTGCCATATAATCTATATGGCAGAAGCCAATGCTGACAAGAATAAGACGGTATATTACGAAACATCAGAGGGCGAAATTAAATAACGCTACAACAACCACATCAAGTCATACCGACATTTAAAACATAGAAACGATTCCAAACTTTCAAAAACCATCTGGAAATTGAAAGATAGACATAAAGTTCGACATGAAATGGTCGATAGATACTAAAGATACACCATACAAATGTGCTTCAAGACGCTGCAATCTTTTTCATCTGAAAAATAATATATTATTAGGTCAGACTCGAAATAATTCCTAAACAAAGGAAACGAATTAATAACCAAATGTCTTTATAAAAACAAATACAGAGTCAGCAAGAACAATGATTGCCTAATTAGGCTCTGTTCACATATGGGCATTGATAAGTATTGATGAGTATATATTGGTATTCTAATTTTTAGGTGCAGTCATTTGAAACTTAATATCTGTTGAAGCAACATGAAACTTTAAATTATTTGTTTCGCTTTTCTTTAAATCAAAATTATAATTGCTCAGGAAACATTAAAATTCACAATTATTCGTGTAGATATAGATATAGATATAGATAGATAGATAGATAGATAGATAGATAGATAGATAGATAGATAGATAGATAGATA
>RDPX01000603.1:206211-230051 GCA_003991215.1 Morbakka virulenta | reverse complement strand
TTAAGTTTTCTCGTCCGGCAGGTGAATACCATCTCCCTGTGCGTGCTGTCATGCTGGACATGAACTTTGTTTATTATTATTATGCTATCTTACGATGACGACCGGCTAATCACATTTTGCCTTATGATCACTAACAGTTGAGAAAAGTTAACTTTTTTGTCTTTAAATGTATATAAATGTACGTTAGAAGTATCAGGTTTCGAGTAAAAATTTGAAACCCGAAGACTCAGAATCAGAATAGTTTAGTTTATTACTAAATGTTGAATTTTATTCCACATTTTATAGCTAGTTATTGATACTGTTTGTAGAGGCTGCTCAGAATAAATTGAATTTTAACATGTTTTGAGAGTTTTGCAGTTGACGATTGCACACTTGGAAAATCAATTTTCAAGAACTTTGTAAATTAGCGACATCACATTTTAGAATATTGTCAACAAAAGAGAAGCTCCAGTGTGTTCTCGAGGAGATACAAGAATATCGACGTGAAACAAGAACCTAAAATTTAAGGTAATTTTCTAGCCAATTCTTAACTGTAACAAATACCGAAATAGGGAATCAGTAATCAAGTTTTAGCATTGATTGTTGTATTTCAATGTCATGAAAATCACATAGTAATTTTCACTCCCATGTGAATTTCTCTTGTTGAATGAATAATACTGTTTACTAATTTTCCTGTTAGATTAACAACTGATGATGAACGAGGCGTTCGAAATATATTCTTAGTGGATTTACAATAAACTGTTGTTTCAGAAGAAGTTTTTTTTATTTATAAAAGAAATTACCTGCCTGATTTTAGAATATAGTGTACGCGACGAGTGGGCTTGCCTGGAAAGGTGTAGAAATGTCCAATGACTCAAACGGCTTCTACTCACAAGTCAACTCCTCTTCCCCGTTGTGTCCGCTCGGTTACTTAGACTGGGGCTGTGGCAAAGGCGAATATTCAGCGCATTGTCTGAAACGCCTGATTGAATATTACTCTGTTATAAATAAATCAGTTGTAATTGGGCAGTTTAGGCGGTTCAACACATCACCCATTCTGGCTAATGGTAGTAATATTGAGTTAACTTCGGAGCCTTTCTGGAGTACACTGCTCCGGCTGTCAACTCGTCAGCGGCCCTGGCATAGCATTGGAAAATACACCAACTTGGATAATCGCTTGGATTGATGCTGGCGTTGATTTTTACCAAATGAATTACACAAATATTGCAACAAACCTTTCACAGTTACATGTAGGACTTATAGTGTTCAGGAAACCAGATATAATGGGGATACTTCCTCAAACCAGCAATGGAAAGATTTACTGGACCAAGTAAAAAGTCAACAACTCTGCTTAATTGCAGGAGGTCATTCCATATTGCAAGGTGCAAAACAAATACAATAAGACGAGAGGTAAGGGAAGTGGAACTTGCCTAATGCATACGGAAAGCAATATCAATGTCTTTAGGATACAAGAACATCGAGGACAAGAAAAACCATAAGGATAAGAAAAACCATGGACCCCCTGCTACGAATGAGTTAAAATGACTTTCGTCAGGGTAGGTCCACAATTTCCCAAATACTTACATTGCGGCGAATAGTTAAAGAGGTCAGAAAAACCAATCTCTCTGTGTGATATATAGCTTTTGGGAAAACATCGGATCACATCAGCAGAAAGAAAATAATTAATAGTTTGAAAGCCTGTAGAGTGACTATTATTATTATCATTGACAGATATTAATTAATTACATGCATACACTGTTGTCATAGAAGCCCTATGCAATGTGTATGGCAGTCTCCAATTATAAACAGTTGGAAAAAACAATTTCCCAAAGACGTCTGACGCCAGATACATTCATACAAAGATTTATTACTATCAAAGTTCCTACTGGGATACCTATTCACCACCTTATTGCAAAACTGTCTGAATTCCCCCGAAATTATGAACTATCTCATCAAACAATAGTTGAAGCAATACCTTACACCATACTCATTTTTTTGGAAAAAAGTTGCGTCAACTGTGGCCAAAGTGATTGTGAAGGGTGCCTCCAGCAAACATCTTACAATACACTACATCCCACAACAATGTTTCCCCTGCATCATTTGTAGTTTTTTGATGTAACACACATAGCAAGATCCTTCCCTTCAGTCACGAGATGAGCACACTTTTTATTCCATTTCTAACAGGATTTTTGTTTTTCCTGTCACAGGGGATTCCCGTGACAAATTCCTTGACTGAAATACTTACCGTATTCCCCCTCTGCAAAGGTTTTTGACAAATATCGGGTAGCAGATCAATTTTGTCTTTTACTATGAAAAATCTTACTCCATACAAAACAGATTCTAATTACGACTAAACGATGATCACTAGATGTCTCTGTGGCTGAGTATGAACGTGCATCTATCAAGCTTTGAATGTTGTGTTTTTGCACAAGAATGTAATCTATTTGATTGTAGATATTTCGAATATTACCATCAGGTTCTGTAAACTGTCCTGACCATGTCGCGCG
This sequence comes from Morbakka virulenta, assembly GCA_003991215.1. NCBI lineage: Eukaryota > Metazoa > Cnidaria > Cubozoa > Carybdeida > Carukiidae > Morbakka > Morbakka virulenta. The sequence continues at coordinate 227,565 of RDPX01000603.1, read as the reverse complement.
TTGACATGTTTTGTGTGCAAAAGAGCTGTTGCAAACGTGTAGATTATTGCTTTCGCAGAACTGTACGAGTTTCTTACCATTGTCATTTCTTGTCCCGGTTGTCCACCGGCCAGTGCAAGTTTCTGTGCGCTCAGGTTTTCCGACTTTTGCATTGAAATCTCCTGCGATGAAAACTAACGACGTAGATAATTTTTTCAGATCTTTAAATGTTCTGTTCAATTTCTCATAAAATTCCTCAGTTTCTTGATGATACTTTTTAGCACGATCTGCTGTAGGTGCATAAATATTTACAATGTTAATAACGTGACTGTACAAAACTTTCTTTTTATTCTTTTCAAAAATTGTATTTTTAGGTTTTGATTTATCGGTTCTTAATTGAATTACACTAATACGATCTGATACTTTCCAATAACAATGTACGTAGTCAGCCAAGTCTTTGGTTACTGTAAATCCATTACCATAATGTTGAGATTCTGAATTAATGTTTATAAATCTATTTCCATCTTGTAGTGTAATGTCTATATCTTCTCTGATTTTTGTTTCTTGAAGACAGCAGATGTCGACGTTGTAGTTACGAATGTCTTTAGATAAGGATTTTCTTTTCGTGGGATCAGATAAGCCTCTAACGTTGAATGTTCCTACAGTGAATACTTCCTTTTTTCGATATTTTTTGTTACCCATAAATATGATTAATATGAACTGAAAACTTGAAAACGATTTGATTCAACGACACAAAATTTGTTGATGATAAAATCAGCAAAGCAAACAAATAAATGACAAATCCTGTAGACAAATCCAGTAGAAAACGATGAAAATCACACGACAAATCCAGTAGTAGAAGTGTAAAATATTAATATTACTTTGCAGTAACACAGAGCGGAGTTACCAGCCATCTTCCATATAAATAGTGTAAACATTCCAAAGTTAAACACTGATAAATTAGTAAATGATCCAATACATAGACAACATTACCAAAATTGTTTAAAACAAGAAATAGAAAAATTAAAAGAGACAAACCAAACCATTAAGATAAATAAATTCAAACAAGCAATTTACAATACAGCAAAAAGATGTCTCGGAAAAATTGAAAATCTTAAAGACGATAACGCAGAAGATAATGAAATACAGATACTCTCGGCAAAACAAAAACAAATCAGATTGAAAATTGAACAAAAAGTAAGGAGTAATGAGAATGTACACAGTTTAAAATTAGAAAGAAAAAGCATTTTGAAGGAAATAGCACGAAAAGTTAATGAAAGAAATAACAATAAAATTGACAAAATTGTAGCATATATAGGTAACTCCAACGATGATAGCAAAATGTTTAAAGCCGTAAAGAAACTGTATAAACAAGAAAGTGACGTGAAATTTATTCATGACAATGATAGTAAAATGATAACAGACCCACAAAGTATGTATAATATAATTGAAAGCCATTTTAAAAACCATTTTCTAAAACCAGAAATTAGTGAACTCCAGCAAATAAACAATGATCCAAAACCTCTTCAAAAACCGATAACACATGACGAGATACGAATAGCTACTAGCAAGATGGGTAATCACAAAGCCCCCGGTAACGATGGTATTCAAGTTGAATTAATAAAATATGCATCTAAAATTGATCACACTGAACTAGCACAAATATACAACAATGCATTTAGTAAGAATGAAAATATTGACCTTAATACAGGAATCCTCAGAGCATTACCTAAACCTAGAAAACCAAAAGGCCCCCCCAAAAACCTTCGTCCAATTACATTGTTAGACAGTACTAGAAAAATATTATCAAAAATTCTCATTGATCGAACACAATCTGAACTCAATAGATATCTACCACTATCTCAAAGCGCATATAGAAAAGGACGTAGCACAAGTGACGTTTTGTGGACATTTAGATGGATAATCGCAAAAGTTTTCGAAGAACAAGGCTTAGAAATATATGTTGTAGGCATCGAGTGCCTTCGACACCATTTTTCGTCAAAAATTAATAGACATTTTCAAAGAAATTCTCCAAGATGATGAACTTCGTATACTTCATTTACTGCTTAGCAACACAACACTTGAAATCAGAATGAAAGGAGCTAAATCAATACCCTTCACGTCCAATATAGGCTCACCGCAAGGTGATGCCATCAGTGGCCCACTATTTACTGTTTACTTTGAACTCTTTTAAAAATTATTCAGAAGTGAACTTAATAACATTCCGATAGACATTACAAAAATTAACCAAAAATGGCTCGAACAAAGACGATCAGCCCTACCAAAAGAACTCACATACGCAGACGATTGCGATTTTCTTACAGAAAGTGTTGATTTAAAAGAAACAATTGAAAATACTGTGCATGAAACTTTGAAAGAAGGAAACTTACTCGTAAACACTGATAAAACAGAAATTACAGTTTTGAAACGCAATAATGATGGTGAGGAAGCATGGAGAAATACGAAAAAATTAGGAACATTGCTAGGAGACAAAGAAGACATTATAGCAAGAAAACATAAAGGTACAAATGCATTGTCTAAAATAAAACATGTCTGGTTGAATAAAAGGCATGTTAGTATAAATCGAAAAATAAAGTTATACAATATGCTTGTAAAAAGTATAATGCTTTACAATTGTTCTACATGGGGGCTTACCCAACAAAATGAAAATGAACTCAATTCATTCCACAGAGGGCAATTACGTGAAGTTATTGGTGTAAGATGGCCTCATCGAATACGTTGCAAAAATCTTTATAAAACAACTAGTACAAAACCAATTTCAATTGAGATAACCAAGCGAAGATGGAATCTTTTTGGTCACATCCTTAGAATGTCTCCAGATGCCCCAGCACGCAAGGCGATGAAATTCTTTTTTGAAACCAGAAGTAACAAAACATTCATAGGACATAAAAGAGTTACACTTTACACAACTATTAAACGTGATATAAACAAAACTAAACAGAAATTTCCAAACTTTGTGATTAATAAACTGAAAACTGAAATCGACCTACACAACATTGGCTCGAAAGCAAGAAATAGAAGACATTGGAAAATCATCACAGATCAAGTAGTAGAAGTGGCTTATTCCGATACAGCATCGTTTGACCCAGCTGCTGAGCAAGGAGACATCGTGTTGCTGTGAAGGAGAACAAGCTAATTTGATTGATCAATTTTCCCCAACAACAAAGAGGGTTTTTCCCTTTCGGGGTTTTCCCTTTTCGAACAACAAATATTGCGATTTGGCAATGGTTTTCTTAGAAAGGCTTTTGTCGGAGAGTAAAACACATCGATAGTGAAAAATGGAGGTTTTTGTATCCTGGAGAAGACGAATAACCCAATTTTTTTCAGAAAAGAAAGATAATCATCACATAGAAGATTTAAAAGAGCTGATAGCATGTGTATTTAAGTAAGTCGAATCCACGCGAAATTTTTATGCGGAATCAGTTTTTGGAAATAGGACTTACAGAACACCTCTCCGTTTCCCATTTCTGGAAGTGAATTTGGATTGTGGTACTATAGACGAGCTACTACTTCGTTTGACAAAAAAATGTCTTCCTCTTGAGTAAAGCGCTTCACTACGTGAGTAAAGAAGAACAACAACAAAGAAAGAGTACAGATCACGTGGTCCTAGCAATCGAATCACTCGATCAGATATTTAAACATTCTTTGGGTCGTTCTTTGAAATACTTGGATTTTAAAGTTTCATTCAAAGGAACTGTGTTGCAGAAAGTCGAAATTCAAAGAATAACTGATTTGTTTATGACTCTCAGTCAAGGTCTTCCCTGTCCTCGTGTTGGAGATTGCTCATTAGCACACAAGGATTTGGCATTGTTGACAGAATGTGTGATTGGGATCAATACCTACTACCAGTATCTGAAAAGCATGTAACCTTGAATGTAAAGACCGTTTGGGGAGAAAAAGAAGTATAAAAAGTTGAAAGTCAAATCAAGACTTCCAACGGATGTGACTTTGGATTAATAGAAATATTGAGACATNAAAGTTTCATTCAAAGGAACTGTGTTGCAGAAAGTCGAAATTCAAAGAATAACTGATTTGTTTATGACTCTCAGTCAAGGTCTTCCCTGTCCTCGTGTTGGAGATTGCTCATTAGCACACAAGGATTTGGCATTGTTGACAGAATGTGTGATTGGGATCAATACCTACTACCAGTATCTGAAAAGCATGTAACCTTGAATGTAAAGACCGTTTGGGGAGAAAAAGAAGTATAAAAAGTTGAAAGTCAAATCAAGACTTCCAACGGATGTGACTTTGGATTAATAGAAATATTGAGACATAAATCGATCAAAAAGAGAAAAATGACGTCAAGCGATTGATTGCATGTAGTATCAATGAAAATGGATGATCGTGGGAAATGTGACATTTCGTGTAAGAGACAGGATGGTATTGACAAACAATGGATTGATATATTTCACTCTGGGCCTTTGACTACTTCCTTCCATAAGTGACTGTTAAGATTTCTAAATGATTGTATTAAGGTTGAACTTTTAGTTGTGAAAATGATTGTTGGGGGGGGGTGTCTCCCCTTTTGTACAATTTTCAAGACAATTTAGTTCGTTCAGATTGGTAAGTTAAGATGTAACATTACATGTTTACATTTTGAAATTTATTTGTACATATGTATATGATATTTACTATTAACATTATAAAATGTTGCAGCTTAAAAACTTAATTTATATATTGAAGGAAAAAACAATTTGTTTTATTTTTGAAGCGATCATAGATAGCCTTCTGTTGTACACTCGAAATTCAATTCGTTCATTAATTCGGTCACTGAGTCCATTAGTCCATAACTGTAGAGATAACGCCTCGCTGGTGTGGGATTGCGGTATTTGGTGCACTAAAGAGTATGGTGGGCAACTGGAGGCAAGTAAAGTAAATAAAAGTCGCATACGATATTGCAACTTCGTTCGGCCTTATTTCTCGGTGTGCACTTAGGGCCAATTTGATCTTCGTGTTTCATCACACAAAGTTGATATCTTAATGCCCAAAAAACACACACAGTTGTTCGGCAACTTTATTGTCCACTTTTATTATTATTATTATTATCATCATTATGAATGTTTTTACAGGATATGTGTAACTTAAAAATTGGCCTGCAACCCTGTCACCCACTGAGCCTCCATGTTCTTTTTGACCTGCAAACCTCAGTTCGGATTATGTTGCTGTTCCTACATTTGAGCACTCGTTGAATATTTTATTGTGCCCGGATTTTAAGGTTTTGTGGGGAACACGTTGCATAATTGTTAGCTTTTTACTTCTTTCAGGCACTCCATCCCAAGGAAGCCTTTGAAGCCATTTTGGTGTAGAACGTTTTTGTACTTTTAATCTTATTAATTTATTTCTTCCCGCTTCCAATACTAACTCCAAAAACGTGTACAAACTTAGCAGTACGCTACCCACAACGAAGGAAAAAACAGGGGACGGTACGAGATACTGTCCTCAAATCTGTGTGGTAATCTGATAACATAACCGCTCGGCCACTGCTGCTTACTTTTATGTTAACTGTATGCCATTACCGCTTCAAATGACAGAAATAAGTTCATAGAGTTTGACATTGTAAGATACGAATGACACAAACGCACCCGAGGACATTTTCAAGAGCTGAAAAACACAGCAAAACAAAATAGCCTAAAATTTTTTGCGAAATTTCCAGATGGCATTTTTCTGAAACAGATTGACAATCGGCAAGCGATCGTTAACTTGTCAGGCAGGTTCAGTTATTTGTTTTCTTTAGGGTGCCTTCATGCCATGACTGCTAGTTCTTTAAACCTTACTTTTCAACGGAGTAACCCGTGTTGACTTGTTAACTAATGGTGAGTCAACAATTACTGCTTTGCGTCTTAGGTTTCTGAACTAAACATGTAAACGGCTTCGACGGCAAGGGAAAAAATGCAGATCCTCGACAACAGTTCGGCATTCTCACAAAATCCCTCAATTCGAATAAATTCAATGCAAATTTCATTCACAAAGCCCCGCTGGAAGTTCCCATTTCACCGTAAACATACACAGGGAGACAAGGGAGACAAAGTGAGGAACATTGACACCTGTGGAAGAGCTGATGACATCACGTTCCTAAAAGACACTATATGAAGTGCATTATCTCTTTTGTCCAGAGTAGAAAAAGTCTGCCAAGGTATTGGCCTCTATTTATATATGTGTGTGCAGATGATCTCGACTTGGCTTACCCTGGCACCAACATGCAGAGAATCCAAAACTCTCTTACAAATAATGTGGCATCCGTTTCATCGTACTTTCAACAGTGGCGCCTGAAACTAAGAATCCAAAAAACTACTAGCTCACTCTTTCACCTAAACAGCAATGATGCTGAAGTCAAGCTCAGGGTAACCGTTGATGGGAAAGACTTACCTTTTGAAAATCATCCGAATTACCTTGGCGTCACTCACAAAAGCCTCACCTTTAAGTGTCATATAGACAAACTTGTTGGTAAAGTCTCCTCAACAGTTGCTGCACTGAAAAGACTTGCAGGAACATCGTGGGGATCTGACTTTACGACCCTCAGATCATCCACACTTGCACTAGTATATGCTCCAGCTGAATACTGCCTACCGGTATGGATGAGGTGTGCACACATCCAAAAATTGGACAGTATTCTAACTTCTTCCCTAAGACTCATCGGTGGATGTCCCACCTTCACACTGAAGGAATCCATGCACGTCATGGCGGTATCCCGCCACACCACAGACGGGAATCAATCATGCTGGATTTAGCGAACAAGTGTGAGAGCGAATGCCATCCCATGCATGAACTTGTCAGCGAATACCCCAACACCAAACGGCTCCGTAGTAGAAACCCTCTCCCTCTACAACTCAGAGCGTTAAAGCACAAAGCACATGGACTACCCCCAGCGGTCTGGCAAGCTGTAAGGTGGTTGGATGAATTGGAGAATACAACCACCCCACTACGAGACTATGTCCCCGCACCAAGTACCCACCCGGCTGGGCACAAGCTCCTAAGAAAGAGCTGGATAAACTTCAACAGCCTGAGGTTAGGCTGTAGTAATTTTGGTAGCTGGCAGCACAAAATCGGACTGTCCAGCAGCCCCTCATGTCAATGCGGAGATAGCAACGAAACTGCAAAACACATAATGAATGACGGTGCCACCTTCAAAACACCTGGTGGCGCTAGAGCGCTGAGAGAACAGTCACTGAGTGATGAACTACAGCAATGGCTGCAGATGATGGAATGATAGAGAAGTCATACGAAAGAAAAAGAAGAAGAAGGCCTCTGTTTTAAGAATTCAAAAGATCAAATACATGCACTTAAATCCCTGTACTGATTTCGGTCTTTCTGCCTCTGATCCCGCTGGAATTAAACAAGTCGATGACTTCAAATACCTTAGCAGCATAAGTGACCATGGTGTGTTCATCATAACAAGCTAAGCGTTGGGTGTACTACAGTTACTTCAGAAGGTGTGGAAAGCGAAAATGAAGAAAGAAACCAAAACAAAAGTCTTCAGGACGTGTGTCGAACTCGTTTTAAGTATCAAAAATAATCTGAGTAGTTGTGAGAAGATTAAAGTATATATAACGGGGTTTTTTGCTCAAACTGGAGCTAAACAGTTGACACGGACTTCATTTCATTGAACATGTAAATTTTTTATTATTTTACCCAAAACATTTATCTGAAAATTTGATGTTCCTACGTGCTGTGAGAACTGTGAGAACAACTGGATCCATCCCTGTGTTACATGGTCTGTGGATACCAATATTACTCCACTACCAGTTTGGCATCACATTAAATGGATCAATGTACTCAGAAAACACAGCTCGATAAATTGGCTAGATTGATAAATTGTAATCAAACGCAGCTTATTAGACATATGAAAGCAATCAGTGTTCATAATACAAGAAATGAAATTATGATAAACTGTTGTCATCATAAATCAAAAATACAATTAGTGGTCAAAAATGTGCTTGAAAAAGGATTTTGCATTACAATAAATTACCCGTGTTTTTTGTCATTAAACATAAATTCTTAATTCATAATTGAGGAACCATCCCTTTTAAGTTAAAGCAATGTGGTTTATCTTTACTTCAGTGCTGAAGAAATGCACCATGAATCGCCTACTGTAGTTGATAGAGCATCCATTAATACCTTCAAATTTTTTGTAGGTTAAATTACACTGTTTACAATAAGAGCATTAATAATTTAAAAATGGATAGAAATGAAGAATTTCTTCTTTTGTCATAATAAGGTATGAGAAAATCCGTTCTTCATCTACAGTACTGTCTACATGTTGCAGTCATGGCCTTAACCCAGTGCTTTGTTTATGCTTGGTTCATTTTGTATTATGTTAACTCAGAAATTTTAAGAGATACTTGTGTTCGTGAAGCCAGGTTTATTCTGAGGGATGTCAATGTTAAGAAACATGGTACAATTTCTAGCCTTATCACCAAAGATCTTATAGAATGTTTTGACTCATGTCTCAAACATGAAGACTGTGTGGGGGTCAATAGCCTTGTAACTAGCACAATGTGTCGATGTGAAATGGTTCGACTAGCTCCTGACACCTTTTCTGCTCCTGTTACAGGATGGAAGTATTATCAAGCCACAGATTCTAAGCAAGTACGTATGAAAACAAACATTTAACTAGCTTTTCTATTGATAGGTACCTTACAATTAAAATTTCAATTACTTTTATTGCATCAAATTACTGTTAATGGTGGGGTCTTAGTACTAAACCGTATGTGTAGAGCGATTGAGAATGCAACAGGGAGGTGAAAGTGCGAGTGCAGGCAGGATGGAATGGAATGCAAAAAGTAGCAGGAGTGGTGTGTCACGTAAGGGTATCTTCTGAAGTAAAAGGAAAGGTTTACAAGACGGCAGTCAGAACAGAAATTCTGTATGACTTGAGACAGTGGGAATATCCAAAAGCAAGGACACGAGCTAGAAATGGTAGAAATCAAGATGCTCCGGTAGTCAGTTTGGACCACGCGGTTGGATACGATCCTGAACGAATATAAAAGAGATACAGCACATGTTAGGAGACTGTGAGACAAGAAAAGAGAAACAAGGCTAAGGTGATTCGGGCCTGTGACCAGGAGGGAAGGCGAATGTATTGGAAGAACAACACTGGATATGGATATGCCAGGAAAAAGAAAGAGGGGGATACCAAAGAAAAGATCCATAGATGTAATAGGAAAGAACATGAGAATGCCAGAAATACAGAAAAAGGACGCAGCAAACAGTGCTAAATGGCGAAGACTGATCCGCTGTTGCGACGCACAAATGGAACAACCGAAAGACAAAGAAGAAGCAGTATTGGACAGTTGTCTTTTTTTAAATCCTTCAGACCAATTTTAGACTAAATTTCCAAGATACCTCGGTTAAGTGAAATAAAATTAAATGTATGAATAAAGTAATCCATATTTACTTTGAAATAACATATTGCATCAGGGTATTTATTATCTTGACGTTGCTTTCCTATCTGAAGCCTTTGAAAATCATTTATTTTTTAAATAGTAGAAAGTTCTCTCTTATCTAAAGAATCAACGATTTATTACATCTAAGATTTTCTGATTGATTATAATCAATCAGAAAATCTTGTGTTCATCTATCTTCCGTTTTAAGTTTTTAATTTTTAAAACAATGTTTTATTTGTAGGAATGTTGGATTGTTTCTAACTTTTTAGCGGCGAAATTATTCGCAAATCAATCAGATTCCCGATCTGATGACACATGAATAAAAACAGTGGAACAAAAGTTAGTGAAAGCAAAATGGCAGACAAAGCAGCAAGCGTGTTTGCAAGAAGTCAGTTGCAAGAATTACTAAGTATTGAACCCAACAGCAACAAACTGTTGATCAAGATAGCCGACTGGAAACAATAAATCTGATTAAATACCATAATGATGAGGATCTCGACCTTTACGAAGAAGACCATAATAAGGAAGTGATACAAGTTCAAGTTGAAAAGTAAATAGTTTTAAAAGAGGCTTTTAGTCAAATATTCTTGACCTTATCTTCATATTGCACTTGTTTAAAAGTTTATCATAAGTAAAACATTTGTAAATTACAAAAAATCAGTTCATTAGCATAACGTTTCAGATCTGGAACTAGCAAGTTGAATTCACCTTGTTTCAGCTCTTGATCAACCCTTCGTACCCAAAATCGAATGGGATTATCAACATCTGACACCTGCAGCTGCAACGCCACACAGACTATGGACCACCTCTTGCAATGTCCAGACGCCCCAAATTGCAACTTCGCTGACTTAAAGGAGTCCACACCATCGGCAATATAATATAATGTGCCCGCTACTGGGCAGAAAGGTTGCAGCCGAGACACGAAAACGAACGAACGAACCCAAAATCTCTTCTTGTACTTAATCTGCGATGGTTTTTCCCTTCTGACAGCCAACAATTTTATCAGTATTAAGCAAAAAATATCGACGAAGTAGAATCATTTTCAATTACACTGAACACTCGCTGCTATTATTATTTTCCTTTCTGTTTTGGCGCGCTTATCAACATGTGGAAATTGATCATGAAATTTTGCTGTTGGGAAGTTCCTTTTTCTTTTCGTTTCCTCCGAATAAACTCGACTAGTGGAAAGTAAGCTTTACAGTTTGCAGATAGGTTTTCAATTGTTAATGTCTATCAGGATGGCCTTCCTTACCTAATTTTGCTCACCCTTTACCACCAGTATAGTTGACAAAGTTTGTATCAATTTCTTTTCCCTCCTAGCTTGGTCCGATTTGCCGAGGATATGACTATAATCCTTGTTACCCTTGTCACTGCCGCGACAGCTGCAGTGAGCCAGATGGTTACAGCTGCCATTGCAAAACAGGTAAATTGACTTTTAACACTTTGTCACTGATTGTTTTCTCGTAAAAAAACTACATTTTTAAAGCAGCATAAAGTGGGTTAAATGACATCCAAAGTTGAAAGAAAATCGAAAAACTGCACCCACTGACAATGAATCTCAAACACAGACAGAAGCAATGATTAATATTTAAGTGGTTTTTACATTTCGACATTTCAAATTAAATAATATTTAGCACAATCATAGTAAGTATGATGAAAAGATTAAAAGACACAAAGGAGTTTTAATCTGAGAATGGGTTTTGAAATAACTATATCCTGTTACGAAAATATACATTGTATATAAGTATGTATTAAGTATGTATTACCCAGTAACCAAGAGGTTCCGGTTTCAATTCCCCGAGCTGCCGAAGAGAATTCTGAACTTTACAAAGAAAAAAGCCATTGGCTGGTGTCAGGAAGGGCATCCGGCTGAGAAATTCCTCACTGCTAAATCAAAGTCCCCGTGAAGGGCACCGTCTGAGCCCCAATTGCTGGGAAAAAATGACGTTAAAACTAAAAAAAAAATATACTAAAAGCTGAGTAGGAGCGTGTTGTTTTGGTGCGTGCACAAAAGTCCTTGGTAGAACCACAAAGATGCGAAAATACGTTGTTTTTGTGGATTCTGTGAGAAGAAAGATAAGCGGATGCGGGCTAATTTATAAATACAAGTATGTATTAACAAATGAATATCAAATGTCATCAGCAACAGTGCTCTACCACATTGAAACGTAGGAGCTATCAGCCTACGTTTGGTGTTTAAAAGAACAGAATTTGAAACCGTCGTTTGATTGGTCAATCGTAAAACGTGTCAAGGCATATTCAAACTTAACAAAAACGTGGCCATTGTGCCAACAAGAGAAACTGGAAATTCTTAGCTACGGAAATAAAACTGAATTGCTAAAGAAACGAACCGAAATCTTTTCCAAATGTCGACATATGAATAAATATACCGTCGCAAATTTCAAATCAAGACTGACAATAGATTATGATTTTCTACTACCCATTTCCTGTTGAGGACACATGTTGACAGCAGTGTATATTATATTTTTATTGTAAACAACTCAATTGTATCATCCTTCATAAAGATAGAAATAATAATACGTTTTGTAGTTGCACACTTAATGATTCTTTTGTTATCAATAGTTGCTTTTCAAAAGATCAGGTTACACAATAATTTGTATAACATCTTTGTAGAAAAATTTTTTCAAGTGATCATTTGTATACAGCTGAAGATTGTGAAAGACATGAAACTCTGAGTACTGTAAAGTTGGAGTTTTTCTTACCCGTACATCTGCTTATATAAGTATTTATACACATATGTATTTGCGTGTGTGTGTTTATATAAGTATGATCTACCTTGAACGGACTGAGAATTAAAGAGAGAGTAAGAATTAATTTGATTTATTTGACTCTTTGTGAAGAAAGATTTCGTTTTAATCATGATGACTCGAATCACCCTTGCCTTGCTTTACCAAGTGCAATGTGATATCAACGGTGCTTGCATAATTTTATTAAGTTAAATTCGATATCGATTTCTACTATCATTTAATTCGTCTTAATGGGTTCGTTACAAAAAGCCTTGGCCCCCTGTCTCAGACACCCCCTTTCTTACAACTTTGATGAGAGTCCTTCTCGAAGTTTCAGATATACAAAAGTAACATGCATTGACTGGTTTCTTATACTTGTCCTCGCATAGATTCAGACTGACTCAGATACTATTTTACAGAAGATATATTTGTCTTCCTGGGGAGCGAGGCAAACCAGTAGGCTTATATTCTGGCCCAGTTCCCCCCCCCCCCCAAAAAAAAGAAGCTATGTTCTCTCCTGTACCAGGTGGTGGGTGTTTACTCAGCCACATTTTTTGTGCAAGGCGTGGTTTTTAGAGTTATCGCAACAAAACTTGCTATGGATATTTATTGCCAAAATGCGCAACTATTTTATTAATTATATACCGGGGCATCTCAATTAACTATTGAGTAATTAAGTAGTAATATGTTGCTTATGAAACAAAACTTTGTTATTTGAGTGACAAAGTGAAATTCTTCTTGAAATATGATTAGTAGAAACTACCCTGCGCATTTCAGTGTTTTACTTGGAACTTCAGCAAAGACAACACAAGTATCATATTTCCAACATCAGTTTGTTGAACTGTGAAACAAATAACCATTGGGAATGTGGGAGGAGGAAGGTCAGATTCGAAGTAAGGGGTTTTACACTACTTGCTAGTTGAGAGCAGTATCACAATTCCAAAAGAATGTTGTTGAAATTTAGAAAAAGATGACAGTGGTTGAATTGTGGAATTGTAGTGGTTCAGATGCTGCCATATCAAGTTTTAGCTTAAACCCAATTTTGACAACCAATCTAGCCACATTCATAACTCAGCCCAAGGCCTACCTCATCATGGGTAACTGTAAGTGGTATATCATTACCAGTAGCAGGCCCCGCGGGCGAGCCAGCAGGACAACTACCCTCCTGCTAGTATCTGATGAACAATAAGGGAAAAGTATTAGTGGGAGGGTCGTATATTCTCAGTTAAATATAGAAAGGGAATACTTTCTGCATTGCATGAAAATTAAACGGAATAGAAATAAACTAGTAAATGGAAGAAGAATCATTGTTGTTTAGAAAATAATTCAAAACCTTGTCACCCTTTATCGGAACTCATCTTGAGCCACGAACGTAATGACCTTTACAGGAAAGGGGAGGAAGGTTAAAAACGCTTTAGAAAAGACAAACAAATGAAGTAGTGATACAAGAACGTAGATAAAATATCTCCTTAACAGCTTTCCTTTATGATATATTTGATGTTGTGTTTTCTATAGTCACCGTTAAATACTAGATGACAAATGCCACGTTCGATAACTCATCGCTTTCCTTTCATTGGTGTCGTATGGAATTGTTCACTGGCAATAAAAATGCTACTCCTAAATCTTTAGTAGTAATCAATAGAATAAAGGCATTTACTGCCAAGATTTAGGCTTAATTCAACAAAACCTTTTTCTAACTAACCGTAATAAAAATATCTCAACAAACTAAGTGGCCTTGTAACCAAAATCACTACAGTAACAACAACAGTCAAATAACAACAAACATCTGTACATTTATTCCCTTTTAAAGATCGAGTCTATCAACAGGGCGACGAATACACTGAGGGTACCTCACGAGTATGGTGGCCTACTTCCCTTTATTAATAGTTCATTATCTTTGTTAAGAACTCCTTTAGTAGGATCGCTTGCTACAGGAATAGCAGATAAAGGTGGATTATTTACTGTATAGGTAACCGTTTCAGTCGACTGGCCATGAGGAGCAAGACTCCTTGAAAATACTGTTGTCCCTTAAACATGTTTAAAATGGATGTGGGCAAAATGAAGATTTCCCAGAAGAAAATTAGCCTCATCTACTGAAGGGTCCATTTTGTTGTTTCTCAGACTGCGTTTGAAGTAAACAGGGACAGGAACAGAAATCCATGGAAGAAAGGAGCTGCCTATTGAGGAACGACGAGAAAACCCCAGTAAACACTCACTGGTTGCAGCAGTACACAAGGGAGAGAGAGCCAAGTGCAATACTTTGGAAAGAACCCTTGTCAGTATTCATTTGGAAGAGTGCTGACTTCAAACACATAGTAAGAGCCTCCCAAATTGCACAGTTGTACATTTCGACTTGAACATTACCTGCAGGATTGTAACTTGTGGTCCTACTCATGTCTACATTTTTGCTAATTTAAAGCTCTCTTAACTCTTGACCCATGAACGAAGAACCTCTGTCTGAGTTTACATATGCCGGCATGCCAAAAAGAGCCAGTTCCGGTTGATAAACTATGACATGGAAAGATGAATGGAAATGTGGAATATTCATCGATGACATTTTCAAAAATTTGTTCTTGTTTGTATTTAAAAAGGGATCCTTGAAATCATTGTTTAAACTTCCAAATGATTTTATGGTTTTGATTAGGTGAGACGCTCACGGTCGATAGAACTTTTGTTTATTTTCACAACGGGTACCACAGGAGTTAAGTATCTTTGTAACTTCTTCTAGAGAAGAAGGTAAATTATTTGATCTAACGAAATGCCGGTTAAACATACATCATGAAACTGAATTTTTGCCAGTCTTAAGTAACAAAGGACATCCAGCACGAACATTTTCCAATGTCGTAAGGCTTCAATGATTGCTTGAGTCTCTCTCTTTATGGCTTGGTGTTTCAATTCACTTGTTTGTGGAATACGTGAGATAAGCACTACAGTCCTTCCATTCTGGTTTAGAGTAGAGCTCTGCCAAGGCAACAGCAAAGGGACCTGTTTCTACCGCAAAGAGAGTATCCTCGTCTATAAGAAAGACAATTGCTAAGAGACGATCGACTTTTGATTCTTAAATGCTTGACTAGCTTCCAGTGACAATGGAAATGATTTACAGCTGATAATGGGTTTAATTCGGTAGAAGAAATCTGGCATCTTCTTTGAATAATAAGAGGAGAGTCCAAAATATCTGTTGAAAGACTTTGTATTCTTTGGAGAAGAAAGTTTACATAAGGGACATAACCAAGTTAAAAAGGGTATTTTGTAGAGAAAGCACATTTGGTGTCAGTGAATTTAAGGTTAACGTCTCGAGCAGCTTCCATGGACCTCCCTAGATTAGCATCATGCTCCTCTTGATCTTTACCAAAGATGGTTATGTTGTCATTGTAGGAAAAAAACTACTTTCAAGTCGTGCTTTTCGATAAGCCGTACCATTTCTTTTTGAAAGCATGCTACACCATCGGTAACTCCAAAAAGGAAACGGGTAAACTGGTAAAGTCTATTTTTAGCTTTAAACTCAGTATATGCCCTGTCTTCACCTTTCAGTGGTATCCGATGGTATTCACTTTGAAGATTTAAGGTTCTAAAAATTCTGCACTGGACGTTTTTATTAACAGTGTTATTGATTCGGGGTAAAGGAAATGAATCAAACTGAGTAAACCTATTAATTGCCTGGGAATAAACTATGGCTAAACGTCTCTTATTTATTTATTGGGCATGAGTTGAGAAGAGAAGGAGGGATAGAGAGGAATATCTTGGAGGCTGAAATTGCAGGGAAAAGGGCAAGAGGAATACAAAGATTGAAGATGCTAAACTGGATGATGGAGAAATTGAGAGTTAAAGATGGAAAACAGTTGGGCAAGGTTGCAAGAGATAGGAAAAGGTGGAGAGAGAAAGCACCGCCATGATTCTTCTACGGCATTTGATGCCACGACACTAGAAGAAAAAGAAGAAGAAGAAGAAGAAGAAGAAGAAACGTCTCTTATGGCTGCCATCTTTTTTTGTAAGTACTACTTGAGCACGCCATGGTGACTTGGGTGGACTCAATAACTTCCTCCCTTAGTAGTCTGTCCTCTATTAGTCTAATGAATATTATTTCTTATTTCCTGTAATGTTTGGATTTAGTTGCAGTCAAATGACTGTCAGTTCTGAAGTTTCTAAATAGCGAAGGTGAATCTGCACACAAACAACGAAAGTATTGTACCTCTGTACATGAATGTAAAACTGCCATGTTGAGTTTGGAAATCAAGAAGCATCCATATGTGTCAAAACTAACAGAACATCTACTTTCATTATAATACGTTTTACATCTAGTTAATGAAATATGTCAGGATAGAAAACATTAGGTCTTGCTGGTAAATTTGTCTCTAGATATACCAAGGCGTCACTTATAGTTTGAAGCCACAATAACTCATTTAAATATACTACACTTTTTTTTACAGACTTCCCTGAACTTCCCAAAATATACATTCCTATAGAAGCAGAAGTAAATTCCCAAAGCATCACTTACAAGCGCGGAAATATGTCCGACGGTACAACAGTTATTACTCTAGCTCCAAGGATACTTAATCAAACAGGTGATGTACTCAGACCACGACGAAGGACAGTGGCAAAATTCGACTGGTCATCTTGGCTAAAATTAGACCGTTGTTTTGAATGCACGTGGAGGTAAGTTTTTAGTTAAAATCTGTATTTTAAAAAATCAGAGAAAGAGGATTATTTTGTTTATATACAGGAATACGTAGACAGACGTGTATGTCTACTTCTGTTCACTTGTTCCTACTTCCACAGCGGTATTGTTTACGGCTATTTATACACTTCCTTCAGATTTTTCTTTTGACATTAATGGGTTGGTGGATCTGAAGTCTAGGATCCTATATCTTCATCATTTATTTTGCTGTTAGGTGAAACAAAGCACATTAAAAATAATAGAAAGTGTATAGCTGTACACAAAGTGGAGACCCCAGCGGTATCTCAAACCTTTAAATCCATATTATATGGATAAACTATAGGTGGCCAAACAACTGAATCAGAAAAGTATTAATAATGCGTAAGTTTAGACAAAATCACAGTTACAGCATAGAATGGTTTGTAAGTGAAACCCTGGTTGCCTCAAAACCTACAAATAACACTTCGTTGTTGCAAAAGATCTTCGAAACTACCAGACAAAATAGGTCGTAAATTTGGACGTTTGTCGGTATTGACATGATTTCTAATACGTCACAAAGTTCTTGACTGCAAATTTCATAATTTCTTTTAGATGTACAAATTGCTAGACAAAGCGAATACAAATCTGCATAGTCCTCAGCACAGATCTAGGATAAGACTTGCTTAAGAACCAATTTGAAAGAAACCAGTGATATATTGTTTTTCTTCTGATTTGAAACTCATAAAAAGTTACTTGTACTGTTTGTAGCTCAAACAAATGTGACTTACCTATGTAATCCAGACGAGATTTGATAGTGAATACATATTTTGAAATGTAATATATATATATATATATATATACATATTATAATTATAAACATATATGTGTGTGTTTGTGTGTGTGTGTATTAATCAGTTTTTACTTCTTTTTTGTTGGTTCTTTTTCTTTATTTTGTTGGCCTTTTTTTCTCTTTTATCATTCTTTGTTGTTTTGTTGCCTTTTTAAGAGACATCATTATAAGAGCAGAGAATTGTTGGCTAGATGCCTCTGCTATTGCTAACCAATTGTGCTCTTCATCTTCAGATTTTTTTAATTAAAAATTAAGCTTCTATTGTAAATTCATATTCCAGAGAATATATCCACCACAACCAGAAAAAGACGAAGATGTGAAATAGTGTGAGAGATTAACAATTCATGGCGTTTTCTCAGACCGTAGATAAAAATATGCACATCAGTGTATGCCAATGAAACAACTAGCTCTAAGTTACGTTCTACGATATTTCTAATATTGATCACGAGACATCAAATTTTAGGGATACATCCTTTCTGTTGAACTGATTAATGACGTATATCCATTTTGAAATCCTATTGTTTTCATAACCGGGGTTAGTATTTCTAGTGATCGCCATTAATGTTTGGGTTAGAGCATAAAAGTTAACCTTATATTTCTTAACAAAAAATTTTATAATTTTATGGCCTCGCGAACCATCAAAATTCTTCTCGCGGGCCGTAGGTTACCCACCCCTAACCTAAAGCATGAAAGCTGGTAAAGACTGTAATCAAAACATTAAAAGTAAACGATCATAGAAATTGTGAATAACACCTTCTCGTTCCGAATAAATTTTTACCTTGAAAGCTCGTTTTCATGCAAGATTTTGAGGGCAACCTTAAGAGTTCAAGAGTAAAATTTAACAGAAATTTTACGACGTCGAAGCTGTGAACGTAGCTGTCATTTCTGCCACACTGCAGCTGTTGCATGAATCAACATATTGATGATGCGTTTCTCTTAATCTGACATAAATATCCAAAGTCATTAATTTTGTGAAGCATTTAAACCAATGACAAGTGCCATGTCACCAATAATAAATTCCTTTTTCTTGTCATTCCATATTTTATTCTCGTGCAAAAATGTTAAGTACCCATTCAGACAAGGCGTCTAGATATATATATATATATAGATAGATAGATATAGATATATATATATATATATTCGTATGAACTGATAAGGACAAAATACAATCATATATCTAGCAGCTTGTTATGATTTAGCCAAGTTCTAAATTCTTCGTCAACTGTTCTGATATCACCTCTGATGCCAATCGTGCGGCAATTCAGAACGTGTTGAGGTGTCTACACGTCACCGCATGTGCAGTTCAGACTATCAGCTAAGCCAATCTTATGCATGTAGCTTGCATGCCGTCTATAGCCAGATCTAATTCGGTTGAGAAGGACCCAGGGACGTCTCTTTAGATCGTGGCCCGTAGGTTTGTTCGAGGGTATTGGCATGTAAGTGCGAAGCATGTAGTCGAAGTTGTTCCAGCGGTTCTTTGTTTTGGTTTGACAGAGTGTTCATTCGTGTGGATAGAGGCATTCTGCTTTTAAGGCGGACGTTGACAAGGGGTGAAGTTGCAGGATGGTGGAACAGGTGCGAGTCTTCCATTGCACGTTTACGCATATTCAGAATGTTTCTGTCTCGCCGTATGTCCGGGGGCTCGATGCCACAGAGGATTGGAAGGAGAGTGGTTGGAGTGGATTTTATTGAACCACTAACAGTTCTCATGCATTCGTTCAGACATACGTCTAGCTTCNGTTTACGCATATTCAGAATGTTTCTGTCTCGCCGTATGTCCGGGGGCTCGATGCCACAGAGGATTGGAAGGAGAGTGGTTGGAGTGGATTTTATTGAACCACTAACAGTTCTCATGCATTCGTTCAGACATACGTCTAGCTTCTTACAGTGGGGGCTCTGACTCCACACTGGGGAGCAGTACTCTGCCACTGAATAGCATAGTGCTAGTGCTGAGGTGCGAAGCGTGGTGAAATTAGCGCCCCAGTTATTACTAGCAAGTCTTTTTAGCAGGCCACACCGTTTTCTTATTTTCTCTGCGACAGTTTGTAGGTAAGGCGTCTAGAACAGATCTGCCATACACAATACTTGCCTCCTTCATCTATTTCAACAATTGTCCTATTTAACAAATATTCAAGGTAGCAAGGTCGGCTTATGTTTTCTAAGAAGCAAATGATTAGGGATCAAAGCTAACAAGTAATGAAATCGATCAGAATTTCTGGATATGGGTCTATCATTGATAATAGAAACAATTTTACAGAAACCACTTTTCATTATTCAAAATTTGTTCTAGTAAAACGTTGTTAATAATATTTAGGATAGCCTTTGTCATCCCTTTCCAAACGCCACCATGATTAGAGATACCAACAGGCTTGAAATACCAATCAATGTTTTCTGTAACATATCGTTAAGGATTTGAGACAATTTCAATCACTAATAGCAACCTTTACCTTCATGTTCTTTTCCTAAAAAATTAAAACCGCAATCGAAAAACGTTTTCCAAATTTTACTTCTTCGAGGAATAATGTATCAGCTTGTGTTCAAAGAATAAGCTATTGTCAAAAGAATCACTTTGCTGGATAAGAAAGTAAGAGGTACTCTGTATCGCTTAACAGGACTTTTCTTCATTTTAACTTCAAAGGTTGAAAATAAGGTAGACCAACCCTTGTAACTAATGGCTAGTCATCAGAAAAGAGAGAGATGTTGTGTTTGTAACTGCGTTTACCACTTTCAAAATGGCAAGAAAAGATGCTGATTTAGGAGCTAAAATGATCTTCAACTATGGTTGTCTTTTACAACATACAATATGATTTATACCCATTAACTAAACCCAGAAAGTATTGACCGTTTTGTTTGTAACTTTGCTTTTTACTTTTCGAAATGTTACTGCATGTCACTGCAAAACTTTTCCCCCTGTTTACAGCCATGATATTTCGCCATCTGAATATTGACCTGCATACTATTGACATTTTTTGTTACATGAACGCATACCTTATTAAGAAATATTTAACACCTACCTACACTCAAGCAGTAGAAAAATAGTGCCACATAAAAAACGGCACTTGGGTCCACAATTAAAACAAGCTGTCGTAATTGTGGTGGCTGTTCCTATCGGATAGTTTGTAACTTGCGTTCAGAACTTGGTTCACAGCTGCTACTCCTCAAGTTTACACTTGGATAGCAATGTCGTTCATGACCCTAGCTATATTACAGGTCAAAGGCCGGATCATGATCCACGGATTGTCTAGTTTGTCTGTGTTGTTCGACAATTGAAAGTAGAATTGAATTCCCCATCAGTAGATCAAAACCTTTGTGTTGAGTTTTCAGATGATGAAATAATATCTGCCATTAAATCACTGAACGCCGGTAAACCTCCAGGCGCAGAGAACCTATACCCTGAGTTCTTTCTTCATATCCATGAGAACTGCATTCAATGGCTACGATCTTTCTTAAATGTCTGTCTGCATACAAACAAAGTACCCAAAATATGGAAACTTGCAAAAGTGGTTGCTGTGCTTAAACCCAAGAAACCACCAAATGCTGCTAGTAGTTACAGACCAGTAAGTCTGCTTTGTGTTCCCTCTAAGCTTTACGAAAGATTAATTTACAATCGTATACAACCAATCACTGAAACGATCTTACCCAAGGAACAAGCAGGTTTCCGGCCAGGTCGATCTTTCCAGGATCAAGTTGTATAACTTACAGAGGATATTGAATATGCTTTTGACAAGAAACATAAGGCAG
>RDPX01000603.1:189509-204054 GCA_003991215.1 Morbakka virulenta | reverse complement strand
AAATATATTGAATTTATATAATCGTGTGCTATCAGAGGAAAGGCACATTCTTGAAAAATTGGTTGAATATCCACTTACAAACAATAGGTTGAAGAGCAGAGTTCCACTTTCGAATCGCATGCACCTTTTAGCTTCCACCATAAACGATACAGCATCTGTCAAATCTTGGGCTGCTAATGTGTGGAAACAGCGATGGAGTAATACAGACAACCAGCTTTCCCAATTTATTCCTGAACCTACGGTGAAACCTCCAGGACATGACCTGAAGCGTGAACAATGGGTGCTCTTAAATCGATTACGATCTGGATATGGATGATATGCCGATTCCATGCATGGAATTGGTCTAAGGGACAATCCATTTTGTCGTTGTGGTGAAATTCAATCCCATCAACACGTATTGATTTGCCAACTGATAGGTATTCGAGGTGATAACAAAACTGTTGATGAGGACTTCCGTTTGTGGCTCAATGACAATGTCTTAGACATTTAGCATTTTTTTGTTGATCATACGCACATATGATCCATGGAGCAAGCTTAAAGACTGGTGGCAAATAAATTTTGAGAAAACTTTGTCCTTTCTATCTTCACATTAATCATAAAATGGATCTGTTGGCTGGTCAAATCATCAAGGCACATACTTCTGAAACGTTTATCAATTTTGTATCAATTAATTTTCTTTTCGCGTGCTTTAATTTTTTTTCATTCTCAGCGGTGAATGTGTAGTATAGGCCAGAGATTTTGATCTCCATAATAAGAAAAATTTTCTACTTCTAATACATAAAATTATATGGATGAAATTGAAACTAAAAGTTGAAAAATTAAAGTAAACTACTGGGATTTTTTCTCCAACAACTCCATGGGTAAAAGCAAGAGAAACAGCCAAACTTGAGAAAGCTGCACCAATAGATAGGTAAAGGGACGAAAACTACGTGACAATGATCAAGTTAAGAGAAACGTGTTATGACAAATGCAACAAACTGAGATGTTATTATATATTATATATTATATATTATATATTATATATTATATATTATATATTAGTGGTACAAGAAAAGCGTTCGCAGATCCAAAAATTTCCTAGCTCAGATGATTAAACCTGTCTTTAGCTTTAATATCGTTTTCATTTCGATCATTTTCTCCTGCAACGATTGATGTAGTGTGGTCACATCCACACGGAATAGTTCCATCACCCCAGAAAAGCAAATCGTTCTCCAAGTTTAACGGAAGGGGCTCGTTCCCTTTCCACTTTTAGATATGCCAGGCATTGCACACTTGACTCAATGGGATTTCTTTTATGATGGAACAGGAACATTTGTAAGTTCATATTAGAAAATCAGCCTATACACACTATCTTTGAAACAAATTAAACAACAGTTGGTTTGTTACGATGGTTGGGTCGTCAGCAAACTGAAACCAATTACGAGGAGAAGAGGTATTACCAAATACATCGCCGCTACATTTTAACTGGTGTTTGTCCATTGTTTTCATCAGAGTATTAATGCTCACGTTAAACAGCAATGACGAGAAACAATCTCCTTGTAATACCCCTCTCTCGACTTCAGTAGGTTTCCTAATGAAATCTTCAGTTTGAACAGAAATAGAAAATTCATTGTACAAACTTTTGTCCAGTGGTAATTAGTGGAATTTCATAACTTCGTTTGTAAGGTCAGGGTGTATTTCTCAAAAGGCGTTACATAAGTCAATGAGGATTATGCATACGAGTTTTTGCTTTATCTTAGCTTTATTTGTTATGTAAGATAAGGACTCTGTTTATTCCTGAAACGTCCGACCAGAACCCCTTCTGAAGCTTTCCGTCGAAGAAGTTATTGGAGGCTAAGAATTTGTAGATGTGGCTGCGCACCCATAATGTCATCACCTCCAATATAACTGGAACCAGGGTATTGGAAGGTAATTATCGAGGTCGGTCACTAAACTCTTTCTGTACTCAAAGACGGTCAAATCAGTTCCATTGAAAAGGTATTTGTTTTCGAAGTGTCTATTAAGCCGTCTGACTGGTTTCTTGACAGAAACCTGTTCTGTCGTCTTTTACCGGAAGTGAAATTTCATTGGTCGATCTGTTCAAGCCACGTGACACGGTTCTGTTCAAGTCACAACATTTGGGTTAGGGTTAGAAACAATAGAAACAATAGGATTTCCAGTATTTTGCCAAACAGCATCCGGTACAAAACAGCCATCGTTCGTCAA
This sequence comes from Morbakka virulenta, assembly GCA_003991215.1. Taxonomy (NCBI): domain Eukaryota; kingdom Metazoa; phylum Cnidaria; class Cubozoa; order Carybdeida; family Carukiidae; genus Morbakka; species Morbakka virulenta. Next base: position 201,849 of record RDPX01000603.1, on the reverse strand, counting down.
TGACGGTAGAATAGGCTTCGGGATGTCAAGCCGTCTGACGGCTAAATAGCAACTGCCATTTGTTTTCCTTTCGAATACCGTTTAATAATTCTCCATAAGACGATTTGAAAAATTGGACATTTTTTAAGGCGGTCACATTAGTTTGATTGAACAGGCAGGGTGAAATTGAACCTCCATTTTTTACAAAAATTTAGTTGCATCTTGAAAGCTAGGTGGGGACGTATCAAACGGAGTAATTTGGTTGTTCAATGTTTTTGTTTTTAATGTCTTTGCTTTGTACTTTGTCACGAAAATAATGGTTTTTCTGTTATTAGTGGTAAACTATTTCTTTTTTACTTGTTGTTGGAGACAGAATTGGGACCAGTTTTAAAATTATACTACTGGTACTTCTAATATTTTTATATATAAGATTTTCTTTTGGTTTGCAATATATACAATTACCCACCAAGTCACCCCGGCGATCTAAGGTGGGTAAAGGTTTTAAAAAGAATGAGACAAGTTTAATGGAAATAAAATTCAAATTGAGAGAAATTTGCGGAGAATATGAGCCGTGCTAGTAAGGACGATTTTCTGAATTTCTTGGAGCTTATGTTCCCCCGGTACTTTCGACATATACTTTTCAGTTCCCTTCTTGATCATTCCAAGTGCCCCGACTATGATTGGCACAGTCGTGGCTTTTAAGTTCCACTCCTAACTGCGATATTATTGTCAGAGGGAACACTCATATCAATTAGTGTACACAGTTTGTTCTTTTTATCCTTAATGATGATGTCACGTACGTTAAGTGTGTTTTCCTTTACAACTCAGAGTTATGGACCCTCACTAAGAAGCTTGAATCTGTAGTAGACTGCTTCCAACGAAAGATCCTTCGCAAAATCCTGCACATCAAATGGGATGATTTTGTCAGCAACACTGAATTGTACAACGGAACAAACCTGATGCCATGGAGTTTAACCATCTTTAAGCGCAGAATGAATTGGTTGGGTCATCTACTACGCCTACCACCAGAACCTCCAGCACGGAAAGCTTTAGGCCTCTTTGTGAAACAAGTGCCTAGACCTTCGGGAAGACCGACAACTACTTGGTTCGACAGAATAATTATTGACATAAAAGAAAACGCAAGTATACCTGTGACCAAAAACAACACAGAAAATCTCAAAATCTTAGAACCATAATGATTGCATATACCGAAGTGCAGATATTGGCCAACACGGTCATGCCGTTGGTGTATTCACTTGGGGCCAGTGTGGGGTAACCGGCAACTATGTGGTCAATCGTCCCAGTTTGTTTATCGCACAGTCTGCATTTTGGATCTGCGCCATTTCTAAGGATATATGCCTGATAGTTTCGAGTTTGTAGACTCTGGTCTTGCGGGTCAATGATAAAGCCTTCAGTCTCTGCCTTCAGCCCTGAACTCCTGAGCCACTGATGGGTTGCAGTTTGATCTACATCAGGGTTTTGGCTTCGGAGAACATACTGTCTGTGCAGAGACTTCTGGCTCCATCGATCAATAAGTTGTTTTTGAGCGTTTTTCTTCGCGAGTATTTTAGCTTTTCTAGCACAGGTAGTGGCTTGAAGGTTTTGCTCAGCATCTTCAGGTTCGATGTCTAGGTCATTTTCAAACATTCGTCTTTTTGGTAATTGAGTGTACTTTTTTGCCACGTTCGTGGCGGCGGACTAACACCAACATCCAATCCTCGCAGGTTTCAAGATATTCATTCATACCAATTGTGAAAATTTTATAGGACATTTCGAGTTGAACAAGTCCATGCCCTCCACTGTTTCTAGGCAGGTACAAACGGTCAACGTTTGCTTTGGGGTGGAGCATATTATTTGAAGTTAGTAGCTTTCTGGTCTTACGGTCCATATTTTCTATTTCAGGAAGATTCCAATTTATGATGTTGTAGCTGTATTGCACAACAGGAATAGCAAGTGTGTTAATAGCTTCAATCCTGTTCTTGGAATTTAATTCTGTTTTTAGTACTAACCTCACTCTCCTATAGTACTCTTTTCGAATCTTCTCCTTCATAGCAGCATGGTTAATACCGTCACTTTCATTGACTCCTAAGTATTTATACATTTCCTCTGGGTCTAATTCTCTGATAAAAGTTTCCTGGTCAATTATAACGGACGATGTAGCACTTAATCTCCCTCGTAGAAACGTTGCCTTGGCGCATTTATCGAGGCCAAAATCCATACAAATATCATTGCTAAATTGCTTTACTGTAGTCAGTAATCCTTCCAGTTGGTCATCGTTTTTAGCAAATAGCTTAAGATCGTCCATGTAAAATAGGTGGTTCATTGTTTTATCGAAAACTTTATAACCAGATTTTGAGTTGTTTAGTTCGTTAGATAGCGGAATAAGAGCGATACAGAAAAGAAGTGGGGAGAGTGAGTCCCCTTGAAAGATACCTCTCTTGATTTTAATAAGATTAGACTTGGTAGTACCTTTCTTGTGAGAAAGGAGAAGTTGTGTGTTCCATTTCGACATGCTATTTCTAAGGAAGTTAGTAATTACTGGCGATATTTTATATAATTCGAGGCTTTTAAGGATCCAGTCATGTGGAACACTGTCAAAAGCTTTTTTATAATCGATCCACGCGGTACTAAGGTTTTTAAGTCTTCTTCGGCAGTCTTCAAGAATCATTTTATTGATAAGCAGTTGATCCTTGCATCCATACGACTTCCTTTTACAACCTTTTTGTTCTAGTGGAAGAATAGAATTGTCATCTACGAAAACGTGCATTCTTTCAGTAATGATAGATATTAATAATTTGGAAATCGTAGTGAGACAGGTAATAGGCCTGTGATTTTTCGGACTTTTTGTGTCATTTGATTTAGGAAGAAGGCATGTTGTGCCTTGAGTCATCCAATCAGGTGCATTATTTGGATTTATAAAGATGTTATTTAGACAGTTTTTCAGAAGTTCATGCGTTTCGCTTAAAGAATTTAACCAAAAATTTGAAATCTTGTCCAGGCCTGGAGATTTCCATTTTGAGATTTTTCCTAGTGCATTCCGTAACTCATCACTTGTTATATCCTCCCATCATTGCTCTTCAATCCCATTCATTCTCTCCTCTTCACTGCCTACCCATGTTGCTTCACTGTTGAAGTTTTTTTCCTCGGATCTTATTCCAAAATTCTTCAACTTCTTCTTTTAAAGGTGGTTCCTGTACCTCTATCTTATTTTTTCCTATTTCTCAGTAAAATCTCTTGGCATCTGTCTTAAATATTTTATTTTGTCGAAAAAAATTGTTGCGTTTATCAAACCTTCTCAGCCTCTGTGCTTTTACTTGGATTTTCTGTATTCAAAGTCTCCTTTGCAATAGATATTGATGTGCCATCAGTTAATTTATGCTTCTTTCTGATCTTTATACTTTTCCTACTTTTAACAGGCGTGCCGTTCGAAATTTCTTCCAAAATTGAGATTTCTGCCCGCATCGTCTCAATTTATTTATTTATTTTTACTTTCCACTTTGGTTCCTTGTTCACATGTTTCCTGCTTGCTTTCGTTATTTTAACACCTAACTTAACTTTAATAACTTTTGCAGTTGCGTATATAAGGTCATTTAAAGTGGCCCGGTCTTGTTGTATTTCCTTTACAATATCTCTTAAAGCAATGTTGTAAAGTTTGATCGTACTTTTTGACTTTTTACTGGTTTGCACAACTGAATATTCACGTAGTATATCATCACGAGCGATTAATATCTTATCCATGTTTTCAAGGTATTCATCAATATCATCCTCATCATCATTCAGCCTTACCCTGTTTACTTCACCTTTCTCCAATCTCACTTCATGTCCTTCTCTCACCTCTTGAATCCTAGGCTCTAATTCAACGTCTGTTATATTACTTTCTCTTACGACAGGCCTCGCATTTTCGATAGTAGCTTGTGCTAAATTCACTCTGTCAGTATCACGAATTTCAGTGCGTGTTAAGTCAATCTTAGTGTCACTCAACCTTTTATTCCTGATAATATCGCGGCGTAAGTTAGCTAGTTTATTTGCATCAATACAATTCCTAGTTTTATCTCCTACAATTTTCTTCCATTCAATATAAGTTTGTTCAATCAAGTTTCTCATAGGTGTTTTTGAGTGGTATAAAACCCTCTGAGAACATTCTTATAATCTTCTGGGGTCCATCTTTGTCTAGTTTCTTTTGGTTTAGGTGGCATCACCACAGGTTCAGGGTTAGGAATTTCCTGGGACGTCGCGGCATGGGTCTCTTCTACTTTGCATACGATACATAAAAGTGGATAAACAGACTTAACTCCGCCGGTCGTCAACCCGGTATTTCAAGGGTCTCGGAGAAGGCTAACAGGTAATACACCTTGCCCAAGGGTGACCTGGAGGTAGCTGTGGCAAAGGGTAACCTCATTCGCCCACGTCGCAACTCCACAACCGGATGCAGTTTATCGTCATACCCAGGACATTTATTATTATTATTATTATTATTATTATTATTATTATTATTATAGTAATGATGATAGTTAAAGTAATATCAAAATGTTGCAAGAATTAATATGATGAAGTGAAAGAAACCAAGCCGATTACTTAATGTTGTCTTTATAACCATGTATTCAATACATATCCCTTTGTAGACCTCGATCGTCATTTACTATATCATTTTGGATACGTTTATTTATGGAAACGTACACTGGAAAAAATGAATTTTTTAATTCATATGATCTTGATCAGCCTGGAGTGACGATATTCCTAGAAAACATGGACCTTACTTGCATGATTTACACTTTTCATATGTTAAGCGTAAGAACCTGGACTACTATCAAACAATCAACAATATCAAATTGGACACATCTTGCTTGCAGCTATTCAAAGCCAGGTAAGTTTTACCCCGTTTTACCCCATAATTTGCACATTTACAAATAAGTTAAAATCTTTTATTGGCTTAAATTAAGTAACGGTGAAAGTGCCTAAGCGTTAATTTTTCTTTGGCTGCCTTTTTCTATGCGTTGCATTAGCTATCCTTAGCCATTATTTGATTAGTTGCCCTTGACGTAATATATTGTCATTTCTACCTCTGTATTGCTCTTTTAGATCTCTACTATCTTCTTTTCTGTCTGTTTTTTCTCTACTCTTATTCTATTTTCCCATTATACTTTGGTGTTATCTTTCACTCCAACATCCTATTGTTCCATCTTAAAAAATGTGTTTATTTTGAAAATCACGTTGAAGTTAGTACTTGTTGGAGAAAATAAAATCCAGATGGAAATTCAGATTCGGAATTGTTTTCCTTTTTTTGAACCCTGATGTTCATAATGTGTAGAAATATCACTAATGTTGCAGTGTTAGGGAGGGCCCAAAGTATAAGATCAATTGTGAATGACATTCAAACGGGAAAGTTGGTCTGTTTTCGCCATGTAATCTACAGAGACACTCTTAAACCATTGAAGAACAAGATTAATTGGGAATGCACTTGATAAAGGTCTAGGACATCATGGGTTTCTAGTATCAATGAATGGACTGGACTGAAGTAAGTAATTTTCGTACGAACTGCCCAACATCTTACAACATGCCAGATTATTGTACCCAACGCTTCAAGAGGATTGAGTGTGATGATGATGATGATACTCGTACAACTAAGATATCTGGTATCTGTACCTTGGGATTCCCTTAGGTAAGGACAGTACCCCCACAAGCTCCCCGTGCTAAAGTTACTTTGAAGTTTCTTGAAGCGAAGAAAAGGATGTCTCCGAACGCACAGTAAATGCCACTGAAAACGAGGATTTGCAAATACTACATCTGGAGAAGTATTGGTTTCACGGAGTAAGTGGCTGTATTAAATCTCTTTAACTCTTGCTGCTGAGGAACGAGAATGACCCTTATAGCTCCTATGGTATTACTTATTCCTCTTAACACTACACTCATAAAGTTACAACTAAAACAAAAACCATACCACATTTCCCGTCGTTCGAATGACGACAGGTGACCACAGTTTTTGGACGCATTCTTCATTCACACTGTCCTCCTCAAAACCTACACGGTTTTCTTTAGATTGTCCTGCATCCTCAACGTCAAACACCTCTTTTTGAACACGTACAACATCATTGTTTAATCTCTTTTACTTAGCAGCCCTCTTCGTCGATTTCCTCTTGAATCCCTTGTCTCCTTTTTTATTGATTGTGTAGAATTGTATAAACATCAAAGTTATATTCGACAGAACTAATGTCACTGACAGCAAAGAGGTACCGTTTTTGACATTCTCTAAATAGTGCTTTATTTTCAGAAGAGGTAGCTTCTTTAGGGTGTGAACATCTACTTTGGATGAAGTTAATCAATTACAACTGCTCAAGATTGTTAAAGGTTCAGGGCGCTATTTCAAAATGACCCTACAAGAATTCATCCAGAAAAAAAAATAAACAACAGAACTAATTAACAGAAGTTAAAACTAAAACTTACCAAAATTTTTAACTTAATGGACCAGACTTAAGAAACAATTTCAATTCCCAGTCAAAGCTCACTGGAAATCTGATTTTTTAAATCTACAGGTACCCTGGGCTGGATATTGGCAACCTCCTCGTGGTCCAGCCTGCTAGTACCAATCTAACTTTGGGAAACTAATGCCAATACCTGAACAACAGAGACAAACTAGACAATCTAACGACATGTCAAAGATACATGAACCATCTGGTCCAGCTATCCTTCAATTAAATGTAGAAGGCCTTACACGACCAAAATGTGAAGTCATTCAAAAAATCGCCATGGACAATTCAATTTCCGTTATTCTACTGCAAGAAACACATGCCACCAATGACGACAAAATCAAGATATATGGCTTTTCTCTCATTGGTTCAATCAAACACTCTAAGCATGGTATTGCCACTCTTGTACGTAACGACCTTCCTTCTGTTGAAATTGGCCGCAGTAATGTTGATAGTGCAGTTGAATGGCTAACCATATCGATCAATGGAGAAATTACAATAACAAACTACTACAAACCACCTAATTCTCCGTTTGAACCACCACCCCATTATGATCACCCAGCAATATACTCCGGTGATTTCAACTGTCATCATACAACTTGGGGCTATTCTAGAAATAATCCGGATGGGGATGCTCTTTATAATTGGTCCAGCACATTCGATATTAAGTTGCTTTTCGATCATAATCAACCAAAGACGTTTCATTCTGGTGCATGGGACACTTACACGAATCCAGATATTACTTTCTTCACACATGATGTCAACAGCTCTCTGCCTCATCCTGTACACACTGTTTTGGGTAACTTTCCAAAATCTCAGCATCGACCTACAATCATCCATCACCCAGCCTTGATCGAATACACACCAACATCGTCACTACCTAGATGGAATTTCAACAAAGCCGACTGGGATAGATTTAAGAATGCAACTAGAAATATGTGTGACGATCTTCCATCTTTAGAATCTGATTTAAATTTGTGTTACACAGCATTCCAGAAGAAACTCTTGAAAATAGCTAAAGATACAATTCCAAGAGGTTTTCGAAAGAACTACATTCCTAAATGGGATACCAAATGCAATGAACTTGCTTTTCAGCATGAAAAAGCTCAGTCTCTTGAGGAAAAGTTGTCTTCAGCTAACCGTCTTATCGATCATCTTAATTCTAAACGGAAAGAACAATGGGCTGCCACTGTCGAGGGCATCAGTATGAAACGATCCAGTCGAAAAGCATGGTCAACTATTAACAAACTCACTGGCCGAAAAAACGTCACCCCAAATCCCAGTTTGATTAGTCCAAATGCAATTGCTTCATGTCTTCTAAGCAATGGGAAGTACAAAAACCCTAATCGCCAATTTACAAGAGAAGTAAATCGACAATTGAAAGTAGAATGGAATTCCCCATCAGTAGATCAAAACCTTTGTGTTGAGTTTTCAGATGATGAAATAATATCTGTCATTAAATCACTGAAAGCCGGTAAAGCCCCAGGCACAGACAACCTACACCCTGAGTTCTTTCTTCACATCCATGAGAACTGCATTCAATGGCTACGATCTTTCTTCAATGTCTGTCTGCGTACAAACAAAGTACCCAAAATATGGAAACTTGCAAAAGTGGTTGCTGTGCTTAAACCCAAGAAACCACCAAATGCTGCTAGTAGTTACAGACCAGTAAGTCTGCTTTGTGTTCCCTCTAAGCTTTACGAAAGATTACTTTACAATCGTATACAACCAATCACTGAAACGATCTTACCCAAGGAACAAGCAGGTTTCCGGCCAGGTCGATCTTCCCAGGATCAAGTTGTATTACTTACAGAGGATATTGAATATGCTTTTGACAAGAAACTTAAAGCAGGCGTTGTATTTGTTGACCTTTCTGCAGCCTATGACACTGTGTGGCACCGTGGGCTTACACTGAAACTGTTGAGAACAATACCATCCAAAGAAATGGTTCGTGTCATTATGACCATGATATCACAGCGGCGATTTCATGTACATGTGGGTGCAAAGAAATCACGCTGCCGAACCCTAACTAATGGTGTACCACAAGGTTCAGTCATTGCTCCACTTCTTTTCAACCTGTACACACATGATATACCCACAACTATCAGTAAAAAATACATATATGCTGACGATATAGCCCTTAAGACTTGTCATAAGACGTTTGATGTAATTGAAAGAACATTATCACGAGATATGGATATCATCAGCAAATACTTCAAAAATTGGAGACTCAAACTGAATATCACCAAAACTGTTTCCAGTGTGTTTCATCTTGTTAATCGAAGAGCTGATTATGAACTCAATGTCTCAATATCTGGCATGAGGTTACCTTTTGAGAAAACTCCCAAGTACCTTGGTGTCACACTAGACCGTACTCTCTCATACAAACATCATTTGATTGAAGTCTCTTCTAAAGTTACCAAGCGATGTAACCTACTAAGGCGTATTGCTGGCTGTCGGTGGGGTGCTGATTTCTCGACTTTGAAATCATCTGCTTTAGCCTTGTGTTACTCTGCTGCGGAATATTGTTCTCCTGTTTGGAGCCAAAGCCATCACTGCAATAAAGTTGATGTTGCACTTAATGAATGCTTGAGACTAGTGAGTGGTTGTATAAAATCGACTTCAACTGATGTTCTTCCTATTCTTTGTGGTATTGAGCCTGCCGACTTAAGAAGAGATAAAAATATATTGAATTTATATAATCGTGTGCTATCAGAGGAAAGGCACATTCTTGAAAAATTGGTTGAATATCCACTTACAAACAATAGGTTGAAGAGCAGAGTTCCACTTTCGAATCGCATGCACCTTTTAGCTTCCACCATAAACGATACAGCATCTGTCAAATCTTGGGCTGCTAATGTGTGGAAACAGCGATGGAGTAATACAGACAACCAGCTTTCCCAATTTATTCCTGAACCTACGGTGAAACCTCCAGGACATGACCTGAAGCGTGAACAATGGGTGCTCTTAAATCGATTACGATCTGGATATGGACGATATGCCGATTTCATGCATAGAATTGGTCTAAGGGACAATCCATTTTGTCGTTGTGGTGAAATTCAATCCCATCAACACGTATTGATTTGCCAACTGATAGGTATTCGAGGTGATATCAAAACTGTTGATGAGGACTTCCGTTTGTGGCTCAATGACAATGTCTTAGATATTTAGCATTTTTTTTGTTGATCATACGCATATATATATACAGGTACCCTTCTTCACCACAGAAAGGAAGGGAAAAGATTCTAATTATGAAAGTGGTAAGAGTAACAGCCTTAGGACTCTCTGCTTTTCTGTATGGACCATTTAGCCAGAGTATTCCGGCTGATTCATTTTGGATTTTGCTTTGTTTAGTATTTGAATGTTCTGCCTGCCTGATCACTTCGAACTGAGTAGATGAAGATAACGTTGTTTTTGTAGATGTGATGGTTTCACCATTGTTGAAAAACTTTAATATGCGTTTTGTTACACGAAATACCAGGAAAATGGTTCAATATTTTTCAAATTTCCTATTTTTAGAAGAGAAAGTTACACTTTTTCTGAACGGAAAGAAGGTTCCACAACTTAATGAAGCAAAAGATGTTGGCTATTCTGACCCACTTGTATCGACGCCTGTTCGGATTGGAAAAAAGTACCACTTACATTGGTCAGAATCAGATTATTTTCAAGTGGATGATATTGCGTTTTGGACAAGAAATCTTTCATCACGTGAAATAAAGAGTGTTTTTGCGGCTGGATAATTACACAATGTTTTAAAATGCCACACTAAGTTATGTTTAAGTGAAAAAGATTTTTCTTTTCCGTTTCGTGAAAAGATGTACTTTCATTTTAATTGTGGGATTTTAATTGTAGAAAAATCAAGGGCAGTATAATCAATCCACATTAAGATGTTGGGTATGATATTAAAATGGTCGGCATAGCAAAGTCATGCATAGTTCTTCTTTTAACTAATACTACCAAGTTATAGTAATACTATTTGAATAATTTGCTGGACTCTTGATTTTAGGAAAAATTCAAGTGCAATTTTGAATACAGGAGATGCCATTGTCCTTCGAATTTTTGCGTGCTCTCCAGTCCTAATTAAGGTCTTACCCAAGGTGAAAAATATTCTTTTCAAATTATGCCTATCAGAACATTGTCACAACGATCCCTCCCCTTTTTTATTTTCTGACTTAGCACAAATAAACACCAAAAAAACAACCAATAAACTTGCAAAACACTATTTTGTTAAGTTTTCTGTTATGTTTTTTTTCTTCTCGTGTATGAGAGTAATAATTGCACATGAACATTATTAGTGTCTTCCATAATTGCATACATTGCATAATAAAAAATGGTAACATTATTCATCAGAACAGTAATAGTTAATTTGAAAATGATGGTTTATTAAGAAAAAAATATGTGGTTTATGAATTACCCCCCTGTTTAATGCTCTCCCTTTATTAAATTTAAAACATTTTCTGATTTTTCAAATAATTTCAGATATTTTTCCAACCCCCTTGTTTATTGCATCCCCTGTTTTTCAATTTCAGATATGTTCAAGCTTCCTATTTATTGCCTCTTTCCTCCTATTCTTGAATCGAGATTACGTATTATAAAAATCGATACTAAATTATCCATTCTGCGTAGATAAACCAAGGTAGTTTTTCTACTACTTATATGCTGATGATTGTAGTACTGTGGTAGTCAATTCGGTATATGGCACGTTTTGATATAGATCTGATTGCATAAGTGTGTTAGGGTGTGGACGTGTGAAGGAGGAAGGAATGGAGGGAGGGAAAGGTAAGGAAGGAAATCATTCATTTCCATATCGAAATCCTTCACATGACTCGTTTCTGTGTTTCTCATATCCATGATGTCATTCATTGCAAGAAACCTTCTCATTTATGGGTTTCACATAAGCCCTTGACTCCAAGTGAAAAAATAACAAATTATGCAATTTTTTCCAGCAGGTATCCTGTATATTCAATGCTGTTTTTCCTAGTCAAAATATCATTCAGTTACCTCAATATTTATTACATTTTGCAAGTAAAATGCTAGAAATAACAGTAAGTAGGTTTTGATGGTATTTTAAGGTGATTTGATATCAAAGAATGCTGTGTAGGAATAGGTTTTCCATTCACAACTTGTAGTTATCTTTTTAGTTATGCTGGCGGCCAAACATAACCTAATACCCATTGAAAAAACGCAAGGTATAGTTTAATTCATGGTATCGGGAGAGCTAATAGGTACTACAGCTTGCTCAAGGATGAGTTGGAGGTAGTTGTGGCAAAGGGTAGCCTCGTTCTCCCACGTCGAATGTCCCTAACCGGACGCATTTTAACTTCATACCCAGGATGAATTATTATTATTATTATTATTATTATTATTATTATTATTATTATTATTATTATTATTATTATTATCTGTTTTAAAGCTTTCGCACAGGCTGTTCGTATTGCCGAGTATTTTCCTCTTGGGCGAGCCACAACTAGTGGCCAAGGGCCAAGAGGGTTCTTTCAAATGTCCATTACTTTTCTAATTATCCTCGCAGATCCCAATAAGGCTGTTTTTTGCACAATTCCAACATTTACTTTAAGACCTAACATTTCCATCCAGCTATTAAATCTTTTGCTCACACAGCCTAAGGCACCAACAACTTCTGGTACCACTTTCACTTTTCTTAACGACCAAAGACGTTTCAGCTCCATTTTTAAATCTTGATACTTTTCGACCTTTTCATTCTCTTTTTCATGTGCCCTACAATCACCAGGTACAGCAACATCTATAATGATGGCATCTTTCGTTTTCTTCTCAAGTAATATTATGTCTGGTCTCCTCGCTTCTATCAAATTATCACATTGGATATTGATATCCCAAATCAATTTTACATTTTCATCTTCTACTACACCTTCCGGGCA
>RDPX01000603.1:172648-182648 GCA_003991215.1 Morbakka virulenta | reverse complement strand
GAATCTGAATAACTTTGTTTAAGAAATGAACAAGGCATTACCAGTAGCTTCATTTCTCGAGCAGGCCTAATCCTTTCTTGTCTTGTTTAAGAGCAAATAGACAGTGGCTAGAGTCTGATTAAACAAAAGCCAATAGAGACTCATGTGTGGAACAAAGAGAGACTACATGTGAGAATCTTTGTTCTGTTCATGAAATTACGTAATTCACAAATATTATGATTTTATGAAATTACGTAATGAATAGCCCAGGTATTGAAAGTGAATTGACATCTTTTGCATCAAAATCCCTCCGTTGTAGTAACAGTATAACACAGAATGCTTGATTAACAACTCAGACACCCTGGAATCCCTGTACCTGCATGTTTTTACACGAAATCAACCTAGTTGATCAGCAATTCGAAATCATATTTGAAAAATTTTGAAAATTAAATTTTAAAAACTGGACGTGCTAGAAAAAACCTAAGCCCAGATTCGTGTTCAGCGCCCCAAACTGTACCGGAAATGATATTAAACTATCTGGTAAGAAAAGTGCTGTTGACCAGTGTAATCAAATCTTCTTTACTACATTCAACACAGCTGTTTAGACTAGTCCTTGCCTGCAGCATTGTGTCTTCAACACTCAATAGTCCTCTGCCACCTACCTTTCTTAGCAAAAAAAGTTGATCAACATCACTTTTTTGGGTGGAGGGCCTTGTGTATCGTTAACAATTTCCTAGTTCTTTCGTCATGTTGTTTTATTTCTTTTACCGTCCAGTCAATAAAAGCAGCCAATATCTAATCAATGAAACAACAGATGTGTTGATGGGCTGGATATGATTTTCCCCATTCAGTTTGGTTTCAAGAACTTTTCTTACTCGTCTTTTGTATTCTTTAGATATGTTATCTTCCATTTCCTTACTCCTGACTACATCAGCCTCGAAAATTCCAAGGTATTTATAATCCTGTCCTTCTTTCAAGCCTTTGATTTTGCAATCATTAGGAAGTTTTGTACCAGAGATATCCTTCATCACTCCTCTGTGCATTCTTAAGACAGCACATTTCTCAATGCCAAATTGCATTCCAGTAACATTTCTGAATATTCTGACCGTCTGTACAAGGGAACGTAAGGCCTTTTGACTACTAGCATACAGCTTTAGGTCTTCCAAGAACAATAAGTGATTAATCTTTTGCTGATCTTTTTCGAAGTGATTTCCCTGCTACATATTTCTGAGAATATAGCTAAGAGGTATCAAACAAAGTATAAAGAACAATGGCGATAACAAATCGCCTTGGAAGATGCCTCTTTTAACAAAGACTTCACCTTAGCCCTCATTGCCGCATATCAACTCCACTCTCCATAAGCCCATACTCTTTTTCAATCAACGTGCATATTCTCTTATTGATCCCTAGAGGCTTTAGACACTCCATAATCCACGTATGTGGGATCATGTCTTAAGCTTTATAAAAGTTTATCCATGCGACAAAAAGGTTACGCTGTTTCCTTTTCACTTCTTTCAGAATCATTCTGTTGATAAAAGGAAGATCACGTTTACCTTTGACGTTTTCGCTACACCCTTTTTGTTCATTGTATAGATACTTTTATAATCAAGAAAAGGATATGTTTCTTCAGAAATTATTCCGGTAAGTATTTTCAAGACAAGTGGCAAACAAGTTATTGGTCGACAGTTATTGGACACGTTTCCTTTAGATTTATCCTCTTGAATTAGGACAGTTCTACCTTTAATCGTCCACAATAGGACATCATGCAATGTTGCACATTCTTTGAGATAACTATAGAATTCTAGATGTAAAGTAGTGAAATTTTTAATCCAGAAACCCTGCACTTGGTCTGGGCCTGGGACTTTCAGGTTTGGCAATTTCTTCAAGACTTTAGAAAACCTTTCAGCAGATATTATGATATCGGTTTGCTTATCGTCGTCTTCAAAAGTATTCTTAAAGTCATTTAGCCAGTCGCCATGACTGTCATGTACTTGTTCTTGTTCCCAAAATACTGACCAAAATTCTTGGGCCTCATCTGGATCAGGAACTTCACTTTCTAAGTTATCTTCGCTTTCTTAATCTCGGTAGAACTAACCTTGATTATTTCTAAAAGTTCCATTCTGTTGGTATTGGCTTATGCAGTTGCTGTACCACTTTCCAGTTACAGCTTTAATCCTATTTTACTTCTTCCCTCACAACAGTTAATGACATTTGTTTGATCTTGTATTTTATTTGGAGCCGTTTTCTTGACCTGGGTTTTAATCTGTTTTCTTCGATGAGACCATTAATAAACCCAAGGTCTTTATTTAGTTCTTTTAACTTATTGTCTAGTCTCTTTTCCACCATGGTTCTTTTCCCTTTTTTCTGGTTACCGAGTTGTTTGTTACAATTACAGCACCAGCATAGAAAAGATCATTAAGTTTTGAGATATTAGAAACTTTAATTTTCGATAGTAAAGAGTTGACCTTAATGAGTTCAGTGGTAATCTTGGCCTTTTGGATTCCTCTCGAAGGTGGTAGCCGTTCAGGACTACCCTAATTTTTGGAGCATTTGTTCTTCTTCTTCACTGAGCGTACAGCCAGGTATTTTCTTAGGGAACTCAGTATTGTGATCAATCTCATCCGACATGCCACAACCATCAAGGATGTTATCAACAATTTCCTCTATATTTTCAAGTTCAGCGTTAACATTAAGGTCGATACCTTCTTCTGATACAATGGGTGTATTGTGCAATTCACCATAGGGAAAATCTTCCGTGTTTCTTATAATTTCTACTAATTCTACCTCTGACAGCCAATTGTTTTTTATGATATTTGATTTTTGGTCTATTTATCTCTGTTCAGAAACATCAAACGTGCCTTTCCTATTCCAGATCTCGTGCATTCTTTTTCTATATCCTATCCATTGATGACTACTCAGATAGAAACATTCCATAACTGTACTATTTTCTTCTTGTGGCCATTTCCAACGGATCCCTCGTGAAGCAGTATCAGGATGACGACCGGGTAACAGCTGCTGTGCTGTGGAACACCTGCAAGGCGAGGTGCTCTCACAATAAGATCCACCCATGTCAACGCCGTTGTTTCCATTACGTGAATAATTCATTTCACTCATCAAGAGGGTAGTGGTGGTGAGTTGTCACAGCCATCAGTATTTTTATCGAGACATCATCTATAGGGAAGACGCTAACCAAAGCTGAAGATCCAGCCCTAACAATGAGACACATTTACATCCCGCCAGACGTCAATCTGGTATTTACAACTGCGGTTGGTTTAATGTTCTGAGTTTTCCTTCTCAAAGAGCGATTGCCACCAAGGTTTACGACCTCATCCTTGCCAGAAAGAGGAAAGGGACAAATCGTCATACCCAGGATACATTATTGTTATTATTGTTATTGTTGCCTTTGTTATTATTATTATTATTATTATTATTATTATTATGATTGATGATGATGATGATGATGATGATGATGATGATGATGATGATGTTGTTGTTGTAAGTTTCTTTTGAATAGCTTTTTCAAGATCAAACACCGGGTCGCTACCAGTGGCCTGAGGTGATTGAAATTGGAAGTTTTATGTATATATGGAAAAGTTAGGATGAAACTAGAAAAAAAACATTACATAAATATATATATAAATATAAAAAATCGGTTGAAAATAGTATAAAAATAGAGGGAAAATATTTAATTTTGCAACAAAAATTGTTATAAAAAGAGCTTAATAGCTTTTTTCTACATCCATATATTATTTCTAAGGATGAATGAACATCAAGATTCACAAAATACCTTCACAAAAAGCAAAGCACTTAACGAACATCAATTAAACAATAGACACACAGAAAAGTGAAATTTATTAGAACTGTTTAACTTTTAGATCTAACTAAATAGTCTATGTCCTTTCCAAGACGTGTGCTGTGCAATTAAGTAATGTTATTTCAATTTCCTGGAGTGATGGTTTTCCCTGTATTTTCTCCAGAAATTGGCAGGTTCCTTTTTTGATCCGGTCCAAGCCACCAGCTACAACTGGTTTTAAAATTGGTGTTGGGTTTGTTTTTTTAAATGCCGCGTCTTTTCAATTTCGATTTCCAAATCCCTTGTATTTTGCAAGTTTTTTAAACACTTTTGAGGAAACATTTTGATCTTAAGGCACGCTCATATCAATGAGAAAACAGATGTTGTTGTTTTTCTGCACTTAAATTTAAACGAGAACAATATTTAGCCGATCCTTGACTGTGATGTCAACGTGAATGGCCTGAATTGTACGCTTTTCCTGTACGAGGGCTTTCTGATAATGGATTGGCTAAATATTGTTCATATTTAAACTTTATGTAAAAGATTGAAGCACAAATACAAGTAGAGCTTTAGTAAGTTTCACCGGCATTCTATTCTAATTATGTTTAGGTAATGCAATGTATCATTAAACAAATGAAATTTGGACGTTGGCAAACTACTGTAAAGTTCCGAAATAAAGCGTAATTTTTAATAGCCACAAAAGAATTCTCGAGAGCACCCCCTCTGCACAAACTAAGCCTTTTCAACAAAACACATAAGCAGTTCTTTGAATTACATGCAGAATTAAGTGCAGAAACATCAACTCTTGAAAACGGAGAAGGATAAATTCAATATGAAAGAATTTACTGCTTAGGAACAAATATCTTTTAAATAAAAAAATTAAAGGTATCATTTAGTTCTCAATGGTATCAGCATTAACAAGGTAACAGCATCACCATGCCATGCCAGTACTAACTCCCAATATTGTTTACAGAAAAAAAAGCAAGAACTTATTACTGAAAAACTGTTTGGAAAGCTGAAGATTTGGTGAAGTACTTCAATGACAGTGATATTTTTTGTGAAAAAAAAAATTCTGCACTAACATTTGTTTTTCCATCCAATAGTAAGCCGAACCCGCCAAGGGGCAACTGATTTCTGAATCAAGGGTTTCATTCCGGAACTTTAGAGTAACATTGTCAGATTAAATAAAATTTGAACGATAATACAAAGAATTGTTTACTATTTATCTACTTATTCATTTACTCTCAATTAATTATTAAACCTTAACGAATTAAAAAAGCTTTAGTATGCTCACCTTATTGTGTAATTTATACTAATTGTACTGTACTAATTATACTAAAAAAAGTATAAAAAAAAGCCAAATCACAGTATTTAGATTTACCCTTTTCGCTTTTTATTTCGTACATTCTGCGTTTTAGTGTTGGTTACTGCAGCCTTTCAAAGTTCCCATCTTCGTAGCAAGTATTAAATCACGATGTTTTTTCTCGTTCTGATCATCTGTTTCATGGCATTGGTCTTTTTGTTTGCTTGTGGGTCTCCCCACCATCACCCCCCACTACTTCAAAAAAATTTTTTACTATCCACAAATGCCTATACACAATACTTTTTCTGTTTTATGCCATTGCCGCTCATTAGCAGACCAAATGACAATGCGGTGCAAGGAAATGTAATCCCCATTTCTTTGGAAGCAAAAGACAGGCACTGCAAAATTTTGCCAATTGTTCATCAAGCAACAAACAGTCCAGCAAGTGCAATAAGTAAGGAACTCAAGAAGCACCAACATAGTGAAAGCAAACTAAGCAAATGGCCGACTCAACATGTCCTGCACAACAAAGGAAATTTTATTACTTGTCTACTTGCCAAAAATATAATTTTGTTTAACAAATTTCACACTTTCAGTAACTGGTTGGGAGAATAAAAACAGAATTCGTCACATCAAAAAAATTAAACGATAACTATTTTCGCAGAGGGCATTCATTCAGGGCTGGAAACAAACATCAAGTATTGTTTGACGGCTGCCCTGTGAGAATAAGAATTGTTCTGGAGTGTCCTCAACACCTCTCAACCACTAGGAAGAATGAAAGGTTTAAGAATGTCATGATAACCAAGATACATCAGCTTTGGTTCCAAAACAAAAGGCTGTGACAGTAAAAGCCAGAAGAAATGCAGTCGAGCTAGAGGGTTTTTACTTAAACCGGCAATGACTACCAATTTTATGAATCCAGTAAAGGTGCTAAACTCCAAACATGGTCCATTAATTGCTTTTTTGCGATACCTTCTATATATAAGCTTAAATTTCCATTTGTGCAAATAACAAAAGCATTCTTAGGCATTCATAACAAGCCACGAACATCATGTGCGACAATACATTTAGTGGTAGTAAGCCATGTTTACCAGATATATACGGTGCGCTTCATAAAGCACGGCTTAGCATTAGCCTCTATTTATGCTCTTCGTTCGTTCAAATTTCGAGCTATTTTGCTATTTGTGACAAGCCACAAGAAGATTTTCAATCCCGTATGCAGTGACAAACTTTAGAAACGCAGCACAAGAAATTTTAAGACAGGTCTTCCGAAACTATCACTTCAAAAATTGCATTTTCTACCTTTTGCAAGCTGTTTGATAGCAAATCCAAGCACTTGGGCTAAAATTAGTCTGGAGCGAAAATGAACAGGTGAAGTATCTTTGCAAACGTTTGTGCGCTATATACGTCAACCAACGGTGACGTTAACACAAGGCTTCCTTTGCGCAATCGCTCACAACATGGTGGGTGCTTTACAAACCAATGCTGATTTTATTCATACCATCATCGAGGGGTCGAAAACGGGGCTTATGATGGTCCATTATTAAATATAAAGTCCTACAATTAAAAAATGAATGTAATCGGACAACCTAGGAAATTTAAATTTGGTGTCAGGGTCCTTTGCAGCTCTGAGCTAAATAAAGAATATTCTATTTTGTAATAGGTCAGCTCCAGCGGGCGTCAGCGACAAAAAAGTGGATACGAGCCCAACCTCCTACAAGAGAAAATTGAAATTACGAGGCAACGTAGGAAGCCAAAATAAGATGTCACGGTGATTTGCAATACTGTGCTGAACATAGGCTGTTATTTCTGCTATTGCCACTGGGCGGCGAGGAAGAGGGGTGCATTCGATCTAATATACTGTTCATTGGGTCCCGTTTTCAAAAACTGTAAGAGAAATAGGGAGAGAAGAAAAAATGAGAGGTAGAGGGTGTGAAAGAGAGAAGAAGAGAGAGAAAGAAAAACAGGGAAAGAGAAAGAAAGAAAAAGAGGGAAAGGGAGAGAAAGAGAAAGATATAGAGCGAGCTCATGACATGTAACTGAATATATCTATGAAATAGTATATATTGATTCTTATTCTATTAAGTAATTTCCTTTTTGTTTCTCTCTCTTCATTGCTACTTTTTGACATATTCATAAAAAATGTCAAGCCAGTCTACTTTTTGTAATATTTAGGTGAAAATGTGGCTTAGTGGGAAAAGCTGTCCATGATATAACAGCTTATCACATAAGTTCCTGGGCATCACATAAAATGTAAGGGAAACAGCTGGAAAAGAGGTGACATACTGTGAGTGGCTACAGGACAAAACAGTTGTAATGGCAAGACCACCAACGCTGAAAGGACAGCACTGAATCCATAAATCATGTAGGACGGAAGCTCGAAGAAGAGAAACATTTGCTATTAAACTTGACCTACTTTTTGTAATAATGATATTCTTAGTTTTGATGTTAGTTTAAATATTTCTTTTTGTCTACTTTTCCATCCACTTCAAATCCTATACTTGCAATGGGAAAATTTAGATTGATGATTTTTAATCCATTTCACCACGAAAAGAGGCGATCTGACACTTGACCACTTACTGCTGGAATCAATGATTTAAGAGGTATTTCTATGCTTTGATATTTACGTTATATTTCAAGCATCCGGAACAAAATACCGACGCGATACTTATTTCCTTTAAAATGCTGTGATGTATTTCAAGTATTCAAGGAAAAATTTGCATAGCTCAGTAAATAAAGCAGTGGTGCACGAATGGTATAATCAACAGCATATCATCCGAGTGGTTGCCGGCTCGATCCTCAGTCGCGTTTTTGTTAGTACTGCACTAAATTCGTTCTCCATTAGAAGAATCATACTACTGTGTTTGTACTTGTCTTCAGAGATAAAATAGAAAGCGATTCAATCACTGTACAATAACAAAAGGTTAAAATAATGCAAAGGGAAAAAACATAAGCCTTGCTTAGGGTAAAAAAAATAAATGAAAAAAAATAAGTACTTCTGTCTACGATTCTCTTGAACTATCAGTTAAAATACTGTACCAAACATAACAAAAGCGTAATAATAAACAGTAATTACATCCCCGTCTTTAAAGCTTATCTGAAAATGTTTACTTATTTCCGTAACTAACCACTATTTAGGGTATTTTTAATTTTCAAAGTGACCAAGTAGCTGACAAAATGAAAAAAATCAAGCAAAGCATAAAAAACAGATTGCGTTTTGTTCTTTTACAATAGATGACCATCTAAAAAATAAAAATGTTGATAAAACAAAACCTCGTCTTATAATTCTTTAAATAACTATCTTAACAACCAGTCAGTATCCACAGCTATGTCTTTACCACCCACTTAAATTGCCTGCTCTCCATATCAGTCTCCACAATATCCAGACACCCCTTCCGGAGAACCTCTTTACTTACATCAACAACAATTTCATTAAATCTAGCAATGTTAATAGTTCTATTGTGCCCGGTAAATTTATAAGGGTGAATGAACGTTAACTTTCTATTATAGACCTGCCATCCCGCCCCACCTTCTAAATAGTCTTTTTCATCTCCAAAAATTTCTGGCAAGTATATTCCATTCAAAACCGTAATATGTTGCCTTTCTACAATTAGGCTTATAATAGTAGGAATAGCTGCTTCTAAAAACACTGAATGACGGTAAAAAATATCCACTAGCTTCATAAAATTTGCCATGTGTGCTTTTGGAATATAGTAAATATCGGACCAGGTGCTCAAACAGAGTTTTTTTCTATTTGTATTAGTGTAATATATTTTCTTCATTCGATAATCCCAGATCTTCTCAACCTGGTGAAATGCATAAGAACATCTTTCCGCAGTGTTGGCCCTTTTCCACCAACGATTAGGGGCGGGCATATCAATGGGATTAGCATTCGCAAAATCCGGATAGCTACCAACCCAAACCTGGGATTTGTTCAAACGCAAAAAACTCCACCAGTTTACTATCATGTCGTCATTAAGAAAAAGGTAACCTTTGTAACCTGGATGACGCATCATTATTAAAAAGAGGCAACGGTATGAATAAAATCCAGCTTCTCTTTGTGGGTAGTTAATTTTTATAACTTTGTACTTCCTGCTTTTTTTCGGCCCACATATTCCATAATTTGGGAAAACTGGAGAATAATATTGCAAAAGAACAGGAATGTTCGCATAAAAAGCACTGTTGAAGTTAATAACAAGAAAGATACCTTCCATTTTCTGTGAAAAAGGATAACGACATTTTTTGTCATTGTACTCTGAAGGAGAGTAATCATATTTGGTAGGTTTTCCTTTTTGGTGAAACCGCGTTTTATCCCTTGCTTTCTGTGACACTTTCTGCAAGTCTGTGCCATAGGGTTCCTCTCTTTTCCGTGTATTCTTTTCTGATGATATGAAGTAAGCTAAAAATTAACAAAACTAATAATTTGAGCACGTTGTTTTCAGCATCAACTGTAGTACACACACAAAAACAAGAGAATATTGAATTAAAGTAGTATTAGTGGAAGTAAAAGTAGTTGTAGTTACTTTAAAAGTAGTAGATGTGACAGAAATATTACCATTAGTACCACCGAGCTGTATCTACCTATCTTTAAGTGCCCCATCTTCTAAGGACGTTGGCTTGAAATAGGGGTGGATGGTTTTCCATCCGCTTCTATTTCTGGCAAGCTGAATTATTGTAACAGTAGTTACATTAGCATTTGTTCCCTCATTTACCCATCTGCAAAAATTATCTAAATTTATTACTCTCTGTCTCCCTCTGGCTCTTGTTCCTAAGTAAATGGTAGTTTGTAGCCCTTCTTTACGTTTAATATGACCTAAAAATTGTGCCTGCGTTTCTCGGATCTATCTCTCTCTCTCTCTCTCTCTCTCTCTCTCTCTCTCTCTCTCTCTCTCCTCCTCTCTCTCTCTCCCTCCCTCTTCTCTTTT
>RDPX01000603.1:150151-161841 GCA_003991215.1 Morbakka virulenta | reverse complement strand
CCCCCCCCCCATTTTGCACAGTCACGTATAAAACCCATCCCATTGTTTCACACAGCCCCCCCCCCCCATTTTGCACATACACCTATGAAACACATCCTATTGTTTCACACAGCCCCGCATTTTGCATATACAAGTATGAAATACAATCCCCTCTTTTGCATATTCACTAATTTTGGACATTCAGCTATTTGACACCCCTTTCTATTTTGCAAATGCCAGTTTGTTTCGCGGCGTGTTCAGTATTGCAGTACCTACCATACGTGTAGACTGTCAATTATTGTAAAATAACTGGAGAGTAACAAAGAAGATTTATTTTCTTAGTTTTGCAGTGCTTTTATTCCAATAATGAAGAATTCCCCTGATTTTGTACATCCTCCTTTTTATGCACCTGACGTTACCAACCCAATTCCGAGGCCAATGTAAACATAAAAATAGATGTCTAAAAATACAGGTATTTTATCACAAACCAGCATTAAGCTACACTAATGAGTTTTACTACCAAAGCTTTCCAACAGCCCAGAAACTTGCTCAAAAAAATGATAATTACCATACCTGTCAGTATGAGTCCAAGCAAAAACAAAATACAGGTAATTGTTCGACATATTCCAAATAGCCGGTACTGTTTTGGGCGAGTGTAACTCATTATGTTT
Source organism: Morbakka virulenta (assembly GCA_003991215.1). Taxonomy (NCBI): domain Eukaryota; kingdom Metazoa; phylum Cnidaria; class Cubozoa; order Carybdeida; family Carukiidae; genus Morbakka; species Morbakka virulenta. The sequence continues at coordinate 161,191 of RDPX01000603.1, read as the reverse complement.
CCAGTTTCCACAAAAAGTCTTCCCTGTTCTTTCCATACAAGACTCTGCATTTCAAACGAGTGATCGTTTTAGTTTTGATATGCCTTCATCCAAGTAACATCCGAAGCACAAAACAGGTTAAGGTGTTCTTACTCCATTTGAAGTCACTCTTTCAACAGTTTAGACCGAATAATGATGAGCCATGTTGATTTGAAGCATTTCATCAGACTTATTCCTTTACCATTACAAAGGGTTTTGTTTAAATATGAAGTTTCGTTATAAATCCATGACCTGCAATTCAAAAAGCCTCTTCACTTCATTAACTCGGAAAAAAGCAAGAGTGCCTTGTTTGTTGTGACAATGCTGCAGCCCAGGCTGATAATCGGCCCAGTATGAATTGAATTGGAATATCATCACGAGGCTATTCGCGCTGTGAGACAGTGAAGTGGAGACACAAGTTGAGATAGAGAAGTGGGATCAATTGACGGGAATATCATGACGAGGCTAACTAAGCAGCCTTTCTTCATACTCAGTCATCAACCTCCAAGCATCAGGACGAGGCTACCCAGTCCATCTGTACTCAAATCATTAATGTGAACTGTGTTCATGTACGTTTCTCTCCCACCCACTTTTTTTTTCATTTATGTTGACCAATTCTTCTTGAATTTTCCATATTACAAATTTCAGGTCAAAAATCACGTTGCAATCTCGAGTTCATATGAATGTTGGCTTCTTGATCACATGGTCCAAGTCTCACGATTCTTTCGGGCGTCTCCCGATTTTGGAGTTCAACGCCCGATCTCCCGATTCTCAAAGAAATCTCCAGATTCCTTAAGAAATTGTTCAATTTGTCTTATTTTTTCATTTCTTCGCGTTGTTTCCATTACACCATCTTGGTTTTGAAATCAACCGAGATTACGTTCTAATATTCAATGTTATCTATACGCGGAATAACATGTCAGATACGTCTATCATTTTCTAGTTTTTGTTGTAAGATCAAAATATCAAACAAAATTATGAATTATATTATCAATTAATATTATTATTGATTATATAATCACTAATATCATTCTCTGGTTTATTTTTAGGTTTATTTTTAGGTTTATTTTTAGCCGAAAAACGTCTTATTTCAGAGTAAAATCTGCAAAGCAAACCCCCAGTTGTATTTTGTTATGTCTCCCGATTTTCAGACATTTGAACATGGACAGTATGCTCGATGTTTCCATCATTTTACTCTGGATGTGTATTGTGTATCTATATCTGCTGTACAGTACTGTATCTGTATATGGTGAATGTGTATCTGTATCTGGTGTGGCTTGCGTTTTGGAAGAAAAGAAGAAAATCAGTGGTTCTCTCAGTCAAATTAACTATTACACTTTGGAAACGAGGCGTGTATAGTGTTAATAATATTTGACCGGAAATCTGAACTGATGCACATGTGTAATTAACTTTGAAATTTTTGAAATGATCGTGCACGACAGTAATTTAGACTCACATAAAATCGATCTTGCGAACTGGTTTGACAGTGAAGGCGAATCAAACAAAAGTACGATTTTCCTTAGCAGGAATGATGGCGTTGTGTTTAAGGAATACATTAACTCAGAAAACGCAATTTTGGCTGATAGCCTCGTTATAATTTTCCCACATCATTACTTGGCCTGATATTCAAACTGGGCTACAACAACTCCCTGTCCTTTCCCCACACCCCACCACCCTTGAAATGAACAAATTCATATGCGACCACAAACAAAAGACTGGAAGAGGCCAGTTTCAGTGCTCTTCCGTTTTGGGCTGTGGATTATTGTCCAATAAGGAAGAGTTAAACCGGGTATGTGGGCCAATTTGAGCCTCAGGGTATGGACAACCCTGCCCTGCAGAGTCCCGGGTCGCCCTTTGGCAAGGCGAACTACACGAATAGCCACCCCTCCCTGGGTAACGGAGCCTTTCTCCTGTCGGCCTGTCCTGCCTGAGTGGGGACGGTGCATCAGTGGGCGTAGGAGCTTTCTTGACAAGGTCACCGGCCACTGATGGCCACTCACTGCCTTGTGAGTTGGTGGGGCACTACCAAAGGCTAAGTGAGTAAACCCTGACAGAAAATCCCCATCCATGGGTTAAACTCACTGCCTTGTGAGCAGGTCATTAGACCAAAGGCCAGGCCCACTGCTTATAACTGGTGGTTGGTGTAAGGAAAGGCATCCTACCGGAAAAACATATGCCGAAACCAAAAGCGAATGAGTCAAAATCAAAACAAAACCATACCGGATCGGTCGGGGCCCGGGATAACAACGACCGCCAGTACTGTGGGTCACCAGCGTGGTACTGGAAACTTTGCTACTGGTGGAAACAGATGCGCGAGAAGAAGAAGAGGAGGAGGAAGAGTAAGGAAGAAGCAAGCTAGGAGGAGAGAACAGATAGAGGAAGTGAGCATTAGAGTAGGCACCGTTAATCTCGGCAGCATGACAGGAAAATCAAGAGAAGTAGTGGACCTCATGCAAAGAAGAAACATCAACGTTTTGTGTGTCCAGGAGACTAAATGGAAAGGGGCAAAAGCCAGAGAAATAGGTGACGGGTACAAGCTGTATTACTACGGCACAGTCAACAAGAGAAATGGGGTTGGCATCATCCTCGAACGAAGTCTAGTTGGAAGCGTGATCGAAGTAAAGCGAGTTAGTGACAGAATCATATGGATGAGACTGGAAGTAAGAGGATTGCAGGTTAACATTATCAGTGCATATGGACCACAAGTAGGGTGTGATGAAGCTGAGAAAGAGGACTTCTGGAGCGACCTAGATTCCACCATGACGAGAGTATCGAGAACGGAACGGGTGTTTATCGGCGCAGACCTGAATGGACATGTTGGCAAAGGCAACGCTGGAGATGAATATGTAATGGGCAGGTATGGATGGGGAACAAGGAATGAAGGAGGTGAAAGAGTAGTTGAGTTTGCAACAAGCTGTGAGATGGCTATTACCAACACCTACTTCACGAAGACAAATGAGCAAAGAATCACCTATCACAGCGGAAACTACAAGACGCAGATCGACTATGTCCTCTGCAGGAGGCAACACCTAAAGGAAGTTATAGACTGCAAAGCAGTAGCAGGGGAGTGTGCTGCAAGTCAGCATCGACCAGTTGTCTGTAGGGTAAAGTTCAGTGTGAAAGCAAAGAGAGCAAAGAGCACGGAACCAAAGATCAGATGGTGGAAGTTGAAAGAGCAAGAGTGTAGGCATAGTTTTGTCTCGGAAGTGAAAAAGGAACTTGGTGAGGTGTTCCCGGTTGACTGGAATATTACGTCTGGGTCCATCAAGTCGATTGCCAAGGAGGTACTTGGAGAAACCTCGGGTAAGGGAAAACCAAACAAAGATATTTGGTGGTGGAATGACGAAGTACAGGAATGTCTTCGGAAGAAGAAAGAGGCATACAAGAAATGGAGTAAATCTCAAACTGATGAAAGCAAAGAGGAGTACCGTAATGCCAGTAAAGAAGCGAAGAGGAGTGTGGCGAAAGCCAAGTCTGAAGCTTTTGAAGAAATTTACAACAACCTCGAGACTACTGAAGGACAGAAAAGTGTCTATCGCATGGCAAAACAGTTCGATCGAGCTTCCAAGGATGTTCAGCACGTGAAAATGATAAAGGACGCAGAGGGCCATGTTCTGAATTCAGAAGAAGACATTCTAAAGAGATGGAAGGAGTATTACGAGAAGCTAATGAACGAGGAAAACCCAAGGGAAAGGAGGGATGAAGTAGAAGAGATACGTGAAGGACCTGTGGAGCAGATCAGCGAGGAAGAGGTGAAGACAGCTCTAAGTCGAATGAAGAATGGAAAAGCAGTCGGCCCGGATGGTATCCCAGCAGAGGTGTGGAAATGCTTAGGAAGTAGTGCCCTAGTGTTCTTGACGTCATTGTTCAACGACATCTTGGCAACCGAGCACATACCTGAAGACTGGCGGAAGAGCACCCTTATACCCATCTTTAAGAACAAGGGAGATGTACAAAGCTGTTCCAACTACAGGGGCATCAAACTCATGAGTCACTCAATGAAGCTATGGGAGAGAGTGATCGATAGCAGGATCAGGAGGGAAGCAGAGATCAGTGAGGAACAGTTCGGCTTCATGCCGAAAAGGAGTACGACTGATGCCATCTTCGCTTTGCGTTTGATGGCAGAAAAACATCGGGAAGGGCAGGAAGAGCTCCATTGTGTGTTCATTGACCTAGAAAAGGCATATGATCGGGTACCGCGAGAGGAAGTATGGTACACGTTGAGAAAAAGAGGCGTCACAGAAAAGTATGTGAAGTGTGTACAAGACATGTACAGTAGATGTGAGACAGTGGTGAAGTGCGCGGCTGGACAGAGTGAACCATTCAAAGTGGAGGTTGGGTTACATCAAGGTTCAGCTTTGAGCCCTCTCTTGTTCGCAGTGGTCATGGACGTGCTCACCGATCCCATCAGGAGGCCAAGCCCTGGCAACATGATGTTTGCAGATGACGTAGTACTGATCAACGGAGAGAAGGCAGAAGCTGAAGAAGAACTGGAAAATTGGAGGGGAGCCTTGGAGAAAAGAGGGATGAAGGTCAGCCGGTCAAAAACAGAGTACATGTGTATCAACAAAGATGAGAACCTACCACCGATCTCGATCACCGGTGAGGAGGTCCCGGAAGTGACGGAATTCAGGTACCTGGGGTCAACTATACAATATGACGGAGGCAGTGACAAAGAGGTGAAGAAAAGAATCCAAGCTGGATGGGGCAGTTGGCAAAAGACAACGGCGGTGATGTGCAACAAAAGAGTGCCAGAGAAAGTGAAGGGCAAGCTCTACAAGACAATAATAAGACCGGCAATGATGTACGGCATGGAAACTGTTCCTTTGACGGCAGGACTCGAGAAACGGATGAACGTAGCAGAAATGAGAATGCTTCGATGGGCTCTGGGTGTTACTCGAAGAGACAAGTTGCGCAATGAGATAGTGAGAAACAGGCTGGATGTTGGAGAACTCTCTCAGAAGATAAGGGAGTCCAGGTTGAGATGGTTCGGGCACGTGGAGAGGAGAGAAGAGGGCTATGTCGGGAGAAGAGTGCTGAGGATGGATATACCAGGAAGGAGAAGAAGAGAGCGACCAAAGCAAAGATGGATGGATAACATCAAAGCTGATATGATGGAGAAGGGGCTAAGACGCGAGGACGCCCAAGATCGTGCCATATGGAGGACGAAAATTCGCTGTGGCGACCCCTGAATCAGGGAGCAGCCGAAAGAAAAAGAAGAAAAAAGAAGAAGAAGGAAGAGTTAAACTGAAAAACCCTGACAAGAAGTAATGCAAACATGAATAAAACATCGAAAAAAAATCAGTCGATGATACAAGAACTGAAAAGTCTGTATTGACAAAATTGGGTAGCGTGAAAGAATGACAAACATGAAGTTGTACTGAACAACGTAAATGAAAAGAAGAAGAAGAAAGTAGTAGCAACAATGAGCTGGCTAAAGTTAAAACGAAGCTCATATAAACAAATTCAAAAAGGAGGAAGGAAAGACTGCGTCAAAAGTGCATAAAATATAATTATGCTTAGAACAGTTGACACAAAAACACATTAAGAAAGGTAAACTGTTGTATATTCATAAAACTTTTTCTGAGAAAAACTTTAAATTTTTTGCAGCGACGTAGTTACTGACTAAAAGCTGCCATAGTCCCATATTCTAACATGATAAAAGGTAGAAGGGAAAAAATTTGCACCTAGAATTGTAATTTTAGCTCGCTGTGAGCTACCGCGTAATTTCAGGTTGTTGTGGAGTAACTAGTTTTATTTTAATTTACAGACTCCAAGTCGTATTGGGTAGAATGAGTCGAATGAGTCTTTGAGTCTATTGCGTCTATTGAATCTATTGAGTCGTAAAAACTACAAAGATAAAAACAATTATGGTGAGCAATCTAAACAAAACCAGACCTATCTGAGAGGGACCAACTGTTTAACACAGTAGTGGCAAAACAAACAGCGGCATCCTCAGAGCAACAATGATTCACTGAATCCACTGGGCAAAATTTATCCTGTGAGCTACAGTAGTGTCATAATCCTTGTCTACAAAAAGTCTTAAAAGTAAATGACGCAAAAGCAATATCTTCTTACATTCGGATCCCGGAGGGATGTACTCCCATATAAAATGTGGTGTTCATCTTTGTTCCTAAACTCACTGAGAAAGTCAACTATCTTAGAAAAAAGGGTCCTTTGTAGAAAAAAAGGGCGTGGAAATTTACCTAGCAAACAACATGTAACATGAAGGAGACTCTTACACTTGAGAATAGTTATCATATCAAAAATGGAAGGAAATTAGCGGAATGTCAGTGAGAAGGGGTGAATTTAAATTACAATGTTGGTGAAAGGAAACTTTTATCAAATGTTCTGAATTAGGATGAGTACCACTTTATATATAAGAGTGCCAACTAAGGTGTAGTTCCCGGATTTCCCCCCCCCCTACACACACACACACACACACACACACACTCGATTCCCTGGGGAATTTAGTAAAAAGTTTTTATGAAATTTCCCCGGGGAAATTAACTACCATATAAAAATTGGCTTTTTTCCAAAAGGGAATAAATTGTAATGTAAATAATCTGGAAACGCTGTTTGCACATGACGAGAATCATAAACAAAACAAAAGTTTGTCAAATAACTTTGATAACATTGCGAAATTAATTAAAAAAGCAAGAATTTAAAACAGTAAACACTCAGTTTAAAATGACGGACTTTGAAGATATTAGTGCCCAAGGGAAATCGGATGCGTGGAATTATTTTCTCAAGCAAGAAAAGGCCCAGTGGGAAAATATCCTCTGCTAATCAAAGTTGGTGGCTCGAGTACCAATGGGATGATCGGACATCTGAAATTAAAAAACAAAATTGGAGTTAAATCTTGTGTTTAAGAAACCTCTGAACCAAAAACAAAATCTGCCAAAATTGACTCTTTCTTTAAGCCCAAACAAAAAGATTCGCTCGGTGAAGTCATTGCAAAACTTGTGGCTGTGGATGTATTGACTTTTAATCAAGTTGCTTCCAGTGATACGAAGAGAAGAGCATCCAAATCAGATGCCTATTCTATTCCGAAATGTCGAAAGCATGTCCGCACACTATTCATGAAGGAATTTGACGTTGTGAAGAACAAAATATGTGATGAAATTAAGCAAAACAAGAGGCTAATGTTCAATTTTCAATCAGTTTTGATAAGTCAACATCAAACAGAAACAAGAGGTTTGTGAGCTTGAACCTTCATCGTCCAAAGGGCTTTCAATCTTTAGGAATGGTTCGTGTCAAAGGAGGAATGAACACTAACCAAGCAATTTGAATCATTTCTGGAAGAGGATGAGCACTCAGGTCCTGCTGTCATTGAAGATATAAGCACTCAAATCATCAAGAAGGAAATCAACTTATATGAAACCAGTAAGAAGAGACCTGAAAACTTAGACAAACTCTTTCGGACATTGAAAACCATTACTCCCTACCAGTGTTGAACGTGAAAGAGCATTTTCAGCTATGGGACATTTTGCAACTAAGATCAGAAATCAGCTAAATGATAACACTCCAGATGTTCTCATTTACATGCGTCAAACTTGTAAGAAATAAAGTCAAAATCTCTGGAGATCATTACATTATTTCTTTTACATACATTTCTTCATTTTATGTAGCAAGAACTTGTGGAACTTAGCTTGTTTTTATATAATAAAATTCCCCGGGGATCCCCCAAGGAATTGTTTGAAAAAACTCGGGGTTCTCGTTCCCCGGGTAGCGAAAAATCTCCCCGTATACTGCACCCTAGTGCCAACCCCGCGGTTGGCATACATGGAATGGTACTTGCGTTCGTGACGGTAATCATAACAACTGGCATAATAACTGATAACAATACTAAACACTTATAAGGCAATGGAGTCCAGGTTATTAAAGAACTCTAATTTCATGCCAGGGCATTTTCAACTTATTTTAAGATGATGCGTAACAAAATACCATCCAAACACAAGATATACCTCATTTTATTTTCATATTGTTGGTAGACTATGAAAATTATTTCGTTCTTGCTAACTAATGACCGCATAATTATACAACTATAACAAGAATTTTTTCATCGACCGGCCTAATAGTTTAAATTTACACAGGTTTCACAACAAACTCGTATTAATATGTTTTTTAGAGTGTCATATCCTCCAGCTTTCAAAGTTACGTTGTTTGACTGCCACCAAGAATTGCGATAATCGCTGTAAGCCCAGTTGATTAAAAGTGGATAAGAGTAAAAAATATATACGGATCTACAAAAGATGTTAAGAACCAAATTTTTAAAAATGATTTACGTTACAATATGATTTCTGGCAAGTTTCCTTGTTACAACTTAAATTTTGTTTCATGACTTTACGTCTTTTAGATTTTTGGTTATTTTTCATTTTTCTTTTGGAGAAATCCCTCCAAAACTCCAAAAGTCGTGTTTTACTACCCAATAATGAATAACAAATTTCTTTATTAAATATGTGATATAGTTATCTTTGAAACTTGCACCAAGAAATGCGACATTCTCTAGAGTGAGAGCTTCGAGTAAGAAATCTGCTATTTCTTGTCTTATCAAGACCTTTTGTCACTATTTGAGCATTTGTTTCGCTGGGTATATTTACTTGTTTACACAATCTAATCCTGAGAACCTTCTCAACTATGCACGCAGAAAAGGAGGGTATAGATAAGTTGCTACAACATTTGTATCAAAGGGGCTGTTGTGCAGCCCACCAAGTACAGTGCCTGAAAACTCATAAAGAGATGCAGCAAATTTGGAACAGTTAATTTTTCCAGGGTTTTTCTTAAACATAAACAGAAATGTAATGGAGAATGCCAAACACTACTGGATAACAATGACTACAACTTTTGAGTTAACATTCTCAGCATCTTCGATTATTTCATGGGAAATAATATTAACGAAATTGGCAGTTTTTGGAGTTTTAATCCTATTCTTCGCATGTACACTACCTTCTAGTGAGAAGAAAGAACCGCTTCACAGTGAAGGACGCCAAGCGAAAGTATCTCTGTACCGATTACTAGTCATGAACGTCAGTATGAAGAAAAAGATGTACATTTCACCAACAACAAGGCCCATAAAACCAAAATCTGGATGATGTAATTGGAAAGGGCCAATAAAACGAAGAACTCATTCAAGATGGATGATTTCAAAGAGGAAATAGTAAAAAGAGTAATAAAAAATTACTGAAGAACTCGATCCTGAAGTTCAGAAGTGCAGAAGAACAACAGGAAATTCGAAGAGGGACAAAAAGACACAGTGGTGGGGTGAGAAAATCAAAGATGTTATCCAGAAGGAAAAGATCACAGTCAAGATGTTGTAGAAGGTCAAGACTGCAAAAGAGTAGCGGAGAAGGGCGATGCAGAAAAACAGAAAAGGATGTTCATAAAGCGGTGACAAGATCCTTTAGGGAGAAGTGGTACCAGTAATTGAACACAAAAAAGGGAAAGAATATTGGAGACTTGATGGTGATAAAGGATGAGAAGGAATGTTACTGTCAGACACGAAGGAATTAAAAAAAGATCGAGAAAGTACTTTGGAAACCTACTCAATGTGGAAGATCCACACAAAAAGCTGGAGGATATTGAGTCCACAGAATGGCTAATAGCAGACATTACGACACGGAAAGTAACAAAAGCCTTAAGGGATATAAAGAGAGGTATGTCTGGGGGACCATTCGAAGTCACAGTGGAAAAGTCAAAGCTCTGGAAAAGAAAAGAGAAGAGCATATTTACTGACTCTCAGTACTCATATGGGCATAACAGCGTAACCCAGATGACTGGAGACTCAACTTGATCGTTTCCATCTTCACAAACAAAGGCGACGTGGTGGAAGGCATTGACTACAGAGAAATAAGTTAGAGAAGGAGAAGATAAGGTAAACAAAGTTGTGGAAATAGATGATATACAGTTTTGACCCCGCTCTACACTAGAACAGCAGATCCCATCCTTCTACTACGATGACTACAAGAGAAGATTCTGCAACGACAGTACAAACTGTACCATGCGTTCGTCGACCTGGAAAAAACCTACAACAGAGTACCGACAGTACTAGTATCATCCTGCCTATGGTAGAAGGGATTTCCTGAGAAATTGTGGAATATCGACTGTACACATAAGGGGGGCAAGGAGGAGAGCTATAATACCGATTACAGAGGGTGACACCTTCGAGATTTGAGTAGGGTTGCATCAACCCTCAGCTTTGAGCTCACTCCTGTTTGAAGTGGTTCTGAACGTCATGAGTAAGTAGAGAGGAAGCTGGTAACATGGCGCCCTCTATCACACGTGTAATGTCTCTCCAGCGTTTTCTATCTCTTGCTACTTCTTCTATTTTCTCTGTTCCTATTTTCAAGTTTGCTTCTTTCAAGTTGCTGTTCATCGTAGCTATTCATGTTATCTTAGGTTTGCCACGTGGTTTTTTCTGTGGCTTGAGACTTTCTTTCAATGCTATTTTTGCTGGACTTTTTTCTGGCAGTCTCAATAGATGTCCCAGCCATTGAATGCTTCTCACTTTTATTCTATTTGACCTTCTTTTTTGGTTTGTCCTTTCGTACAGCTCTTTGTTGTTGATTTTGCATGGCCATTTGATATTTACAATTGATCTCAGTAACTTTCTTTGAAACATATATATTTCTTTTTCCATTTCTTTTGTAACTGTCCATAATTCGCTATTGTACATGAATATGCTTCTTATATATGTTAGTAGAGTACAGCCACAAGATACTGGGCCACTTTTTTTTGAGGAGACATGAAAGCGAGGCTTTTTGAGGATCCATGAAAGCGAGGCTTTTTGATGAGCTATAAGATACTGCGCCACTTTTTTAAAGGAGCTCAGCTAGCCCTCTGATTGGTTAATAGAACAATGGGGTAAGTAGAACAATGGGTTTTAGGTAGACCGCGTTCAACCAGGCAGGTGTTAATGTAGACAAATAAGAAGAACACAATAGATTGAAAAAAAAAAAAAAAAGAAAGACAAAAAAAAAAAAAAAAAAAAAAAAAATAAAAAATAAAGAAAAAGAAAAGGAA
>RDPX01000603.1:128550-138819 GCA_003991215.1 Morbakka virulenta | reverse complement strand
TAAATCATAGACTGCCTTTTCGTTTTCCTTATTTATTATTTATATTTTGTGTTTATATTTATTTATATCTATAAAATTATAAATCATAGACTGCCTTTTCGTTTTCCTTATTTATTATTTATATTTTGTGTTTATATTTATTTATATCTATAAAGACCATTACTCATTTATGCATTGTGTAAATCATAGACTGCCTTTTCGTTTTCCTTATTTATTATTTATATTTTGTGTTTATATTATTTGGCCTTTCTTTTTTTCTTTTTTTTTCAATCTATTGTGTTCTTCTTATTTGTCTACATTAACACCTGCCTGGTTGAACGCGGTCTACCTAAAACCCATTGTTCTACTTACCCCATTGTTCTATTAACCAATCAGAGGGCTAGCTGAGCTCCTTTAAAAAAGTGGCGCAGTATCTTATAGCTCCTCAAAAAGCCTCGCTTTCATGACACCTCAAAAAACCTCGCTTTTATGGCTTCTCAAAAAGCCTCGCTTTCATGGCTCCTCAAAAAAAAGTGGCCCAGTATCTTGTGGCTGTATTCTACTTGTAACCCAGATATTTTACTGACGGCTGTGCAAATACACATTTATTACCATTCAACTTCAATCCAGCTTCTCGAATAGCATCAAAAACATCTTTCAAATTACGTAAGTGTCCTCAAGAGATCTAACTATCACCAAAACATCAAGATAAACCAAACATTTTTTTCCAATCAAACCACTTAGGACGTCCATCATGACCCGCTGAAAAGTAGGTACTCTTTGGTGCCTAATAGGCATTCCCCCAGCTAATTAATTTTTTGATTTTTTTCCAGCCAGGACATTCTTATTCCAACACCCCTGGCTATTAATTCTTTGAAAAAAATCCACCCAAGACAAAAAGTTTAGCAAAAGTGTAAACTAGATTGTAAAAAAACACTTATGATTATTTAAAAGATCAAAAGAATACATTTGTTTTTTTCTCGATTGACGTCACACAATATAAAAAAGAAATAACTTTGATGTTCATTCCGTTTAAATTCACGTCATAAAATTCGAATTCAATTGTATCAAGATTATAGAAGATTACTTTAAAAAGAAGCTTAATTTCAACTTTTAGTATTGGTGGTAAATTTATANGCTAATTAATTTTTTGATTTTTTTCCAGCCAGGACATTCTTATTCCAACACCCCTGGCTATTAATTCTTTGAAAAAAATCCACCCAAGACAAAAAGTTTAGCAAAAGTGTAAACTAGATTGTAAAAAAACACTTATGATTATTTAAAAGATCAAAAGAATACATTTGTTTTTTTCTCGATTGACGTCACACAATATAAAAAAGAAATAACTTTGATGTTCATTCCGTTTAAATTCACGTCATAAAATTCGAATTCAATTGTATCAAGATTATAGAAGATTACTTTAAAAAGAAGCTTAATTTCAACTTTTAGTATTGGTGGTAAATTTATAGTCATATGATTAATTATGGAAAGAATATTCAAAAGAGCAGAAAGAAACAAATATAGCAATGATGAGAAATTAGAACTTGGACAACTTGTAGAAAAATTTAAAGAGGAATATGATGCCGAGGTGAGGAAAAATGAAGGCAAGACAAAATACGATGCAAAAAGAAAAAGACACGTGCCGATACAACCAGTAACAGGATATGTTGCTAAGGCAGTGGGATATTTTTACGCTGATTTGGCTGAGGTTAATAATGAAGGCTAGACAACTTCAAATTCTCTTATCATGAAGAAACCAACAGAAACGGAGAAATGCTCAAAAATTTCATCCGTGAAAACGAACTGCTATGTCTGAACACTAACTACCAGAGAAGACAGGGACAACTTTGGACACATAAATCACCAAACGGTCATACAGCACAGCTAGATTACATCATCATAAATAGAAAATGGAAAAACAGCGCTAAAAACTGTAGAGCTTACAACTCTTTCCTGAGTATATTGTCAGATCACCGTATTGTGACTTCTACGTTTCGTCTGAGCCTCCGAGCAAATAAGAAGAAAACCTCCAAAACCACCCGCTTTGATTGGTCAATCCTGAAAAATGATCCCGAGACCCGGAACACTTTCATCATCAATGTAAAAAACAGATTTTCAGCCTTACAGGAGGAAACCCAACTAGATAACGCCGACTCGAAATACGAAAATTTTGAGACTGCTGTCAAAGAATCTGCCTTAGAATTCATTCCCCAAACTCAAAAAACGAAAAGGATCTATCCATGGGAATCACAAAAGATTCGTGAAAAACGCAAACGCCTGCACGAAGCATCCGAGCGCAAAACATCGCAACCTTCACATGAAAATAATCTTATGTATCAAAGATGCTCTGCAGAACTGAAAGAAGCTTACAATCAAGAACAACGCCAGTACCTGCAACAAAAGATAGATTCAATATCAAAAGCTGCTAGCAATCAAAAATCGGCTTTTGCATGGAAAACAGTAAACGAGATCACAGGGAGAAAGAACAGCAGCAAGTCTAGATTGAAAGCAACAAATGATTCGGAACGAGTAAAATTATGGCAGAAGCACTTTCAAGATCTCCTAGGAAATCCGCCAGTAATCGACGATGTTGAGATAACCCCAGTCATCACTGAAGAACTCAATATCCAAACAGGCCCGTTTACCTTGGAAGAGCTGTTTAAATCCATCAGGGACGTACAATATGGAAAGGCATGCGGACTAGATGAGATACCAGCTGAAATATGGAAACTTGATGAATTTCACCAAATTTTGCTTGATTTCTGCAACTCTGTCTACCATCAAGATCCTATCAGCAAATGGCGAAAGGGTTGTATATTACCCTTCCCCAAAAAAGGAGACCTGAGTATACGAAAGAACTATAGAGGAATTACTTTGACTACGATATCTGCAAAGCTCTATAACCTCATGCTTTTAAACAGGATTCGGCCAAAAATAGATCCACTACTACGAAAAAATCAAAACGGTTTTCGCAAGAACAGATCAACCATAGGACAAATACTCACTATTCGTCGTATTCTCGAAGGTGTTAGATCGAAAAACCTGCCTGCCGTCCTTCTGTTTATTGACTTCTCTAAAGCATTTGACTCAATACATCGTGGTAAAATGAAAAAGATTCTAAAGGCATATGGAATCCCTGAGGAAACTATCGATGCAATCTCAATGCTTTACGTAGACACCCATTCCATGGTACGCTCACCGGACGGAGACACAAACTTTTTTGAGATAACTGCCGGAGTTCTGCAGGGTGACACTCTCGCCCCGTACATCTTCATAATCTGCCTAGACTATGTGCTAAGAAAAGCGCTTGACCAAAATAACCATCTCGGTCTCACGCTCAAAAAGCAGAGAAGTAGGCGATATCCACCAGTTAAAATTACAGACGCGGACTATGCAGACGATTTAGCAGTTCTCGCCGATACACTTAAAGATGCAAACACTCTACTTCACAGTATCGAAAATGCAGCAAAAGAAATCGGTCTCCACCTCAACGCAGATAAAACAGAATACATCTGTTTGAATCAAGACTCATCTGTAGGCATGAAGAGCACCAATGGTAATAACATCAAGCAAGTCCAAGACTTCAAATACTTGGGTAGCCATATTACCTCTACAGAGCGAGATATTGATATCCGATTAGGCAAAGCCTGGGGTGCTCTAAACCAACTTGAAAAGATCTGGAAATCAAATCTCTCCGATAACCTGAAAAGACACTTTTTCAGAGCAACGGTTGAGTCTGTACTTGTTTACGGATCTGTCTCATGGACACTAACCTCAAAGCTCGAGAAAAAGATTGATGGAGCATACACGCGAATGTTACGAGCGGCCCTAAATGTTTCCTGGAAAGACTGTATCACAAATAATGAGTTGTATGGCAACGTACCAAAAATAAGCAAAACCATCAAACAACAGAGATTACGCTTCGCTGGACATTGCTGGCGATCGAAAGAAGAGCTTATAGCAGATGTCCTGCTCTGGAATCCAATGCATGGACACAAACCAGTTGGTAGACCTAAGAAAACCTACATTGACCAACTGATGGAAGATACAGGCTGCACATTAGACGAACTACATAATGCGATGGACGAGAGGAGGGTACAATGGAGAGCTTGTGGCAACGAATGCCGAGCTAGCTCAACCTAAACAAAACAAAACAATAATGATGACCCAGAATTCGTAAGAGCACTTAAGCTTGCATCGCGTTCATACAACGAGTTAGAACGTTTGCGGTATCCTTCTTCTTGTCCACCTAAAAAGTCCAGAGCAGCGGGTGCAGGTCGCAAAGTGAAAGCCTCGGAAGTGAGAATAGCTTTATTCCACTGTTCGTTGACGTATGGGAGTCAAAGGACGTTTACCTCGTCGGTTGTTCAAATTAAAAGCGCAACAACTTTATGCAGAATGGCTTGTCCAAAACCCTTTTTCAGAAAATGAGAAACTCAAATTCAGTAACAAATGGGTTAAAGCTTGGGAGAACGAATATGGAGTTAGCTTAAGAAGGCCAAATAAACGGTATTCCATTAAGAAAGAAAACCTTCTAGTGAGGCTTCGGGATTATTTGCAAAATGTTTGGACGGTTCGGAGGTATTTCGTTGAAAAATACGGCGTTCACCCTCCGATAATAAATGGAGATCAGATGCCGTTGCACAGAAATGAGAGTTCACAAGAGAAATCTATGTCATTTAAAGGCGAAGACATGTCAAGGAAAATCATAAACTCTCTGGCGAGTGTTTCACATATTTTGTTGCAGCCCGAATTCGTTTTTAAAGGTTAAGGAGTCGGAGCGAAAGTAGCAGTCGATAATGTCAATTACCAGTGGTCCCCAAGCGGATCTTATCGATTAGAACACATGCTAAAAACCATTCGTACACTACCAAATCGCTTCAACCCTTTCACGCAGAAAAACTTCCCCATCTATGTTCTAGATGACTATGCTGTGCATTTAATGCCAGAAGTCAGAAAAGCATTATATGAACGAGGCTACATTCTGATTGTTATGGGCGGAGGTATTACAGGGTTCATTCAAGCAAACGATACAGATCTTCATCGCTGACTCAAGGCCTTATACAGATACGAAGAGATGGACTTAATGTTGAAAATGCTACAGCAGGACAAAAATAAAGTGCCGTCACGAAAACGTGAAGATATGGTTAGAATGCTTTTGTCTGCATGGAGTAATGTACCAAATAACTTTATCGACGTATTCAAAAAACTATTTGTTACAAGTACACTAGATGGATCAGAAGATCACTTAGTCTCCGACAAGCTCTTTGCATTAATTGGCACTGAAATGTAGGAGTTTCGAAAGAAGCTAAAAGAATCACCTGTGCCAGTCAACTTGCTAAGTGTTATTAAGAAACTAATACCACCGAAAGGTATACGAAGAAACCTAGAAGGTTTAGAGTTGCTTGATTATGTTGAAGATTATCCTTATTTGCTTGAAGAAGAGCGCGAAGAATGCAGAAGTGAGGAGAGCGAAAGTGACAACGAAAATGACGACGAAAATAACGAAGATGAAACCGCACAGGCGGAAACAACACCAACTCCTGAGATTTCCATGGTGGAAAAATCAAATACACTTTCGTCGCGTGTAAATGTTTCCAATGATCCATTGATTAACAATGATGCGAAATTTCTAGATGCACTTCAGAATGTATTCGAAACTAATGAAACAAGTGTTTTTTTTTAACCTCATCTAAAAAAGATGAAAACAGCTTTCTACGAAGCTCGGAAAAGTGTGAAGAAACGAATAAACGAGGCTAGTAGTAATACCGTTGTTGAGGAGAACGAGAATAACATTTTTGACATTATCGCAAACAAGTAATGATTTTTTAACTTTGGTTTTGTTCTGTTCTTTTGAAAAAGAAATTTCGTTTTTTGTCATAAAAGGTATTTTATATATACTTGCATTTCAAGAACTTGAAAAAGAGGTAGACTAGGGTCGGTTTCTTTAGATAAAAAAATTTTTTTTTTCAAGGATAACGTGAAAAGTGCCGTGCGTAAATTATATTTTACCTGGTTTTCCATTCTTCCCGATTATTCTCTTTTCAAAAAACATGACTCCAGTCTGGAAAGGCATAGGAACTTAGGAATTTATAACGTCATTTCGGGTATTCACAAGTAATTCGTAATAAAAAGATTTATTATTGCAAAGTAATGCTTACAACTTCGCTTATTAATGTAATTGTAAAGAAAATGTTCCACTCCCCCCCCCCGCTTACTGCAATTTTACGAATTTTCCCAACCCCCCTGTTTATTCCAACCCCCCTTCTATTAGGCACCAAAGAGTACAGCATTTGTTAGACCAAAAGCCATACGTTTACATTGGAAATGTCCACCTCCAGGAATAACAAAAGCTGTCTTAGGTTTACTACTCTCATCAACTGGAACTTGCCAAAAACCACTCTTTAAATCTAGCGTAGTAAAGAACTTGTTGCCTGCCAATGAATCAATCAAATCAAAGACTTGAGGAATTGGGTAGGCATCCTTTCTTGTCACATCATTCAGCTTTCTAAAGTCAATGCAAAACCTCCAAAAGCCATCCTTCTTTTTAACTAGTACTATTGGACTAGCCCAGGGTGAGATATTAGGCTCAATGACATCTGTCTCTAACATCTGCTGGACTTAAACATCAACAACTTGCTTGAGAACATGTGGTAGGCGTCTTGGCAACTGCTTTAACAGAGCAGCATTCCCTGTATCAATGTGATGTTCCACTCTGCTTGTTAATCCAATACCCATTAAATCATTTGCAAAAATGCCCTTGTTGTCTTTTAAAAATCTTTCCATTATTGCTTGCTGATCTTGCTTTAAATGACTGAAGTCAACCTTTTCTATAGCATCATTTTCAGTAACAGTATTTAATACATCCGAATCTAGTAGATCTATATCAATCCCTTCCATATAGCCTACCACTGTCCCTTTCTTTAACTTGACACTATTTGATGTACAGGACTTACAACCACTCCAGCCACAACTATACCTTTCTCTGATAAATAACCATTAGGCTCCAGGATACACTCATCAACAAACGGATTTCCAATGTTCGCTGGGCAAATGACCTCATGACCTGCTGGAACTTCTAAATCTTCACCCAAAGAGACAACAGCAGGGTACATCAAACTAGAATCATACAAAAAGAACTCACCAGACTTTCCCTCCTCAAACAACAATTTTCTTACACCAATTTGTAAATCAACTTTATTTTCCAACATCCAATTCAATCCAACGAGAATTTCATGTACCATATGCTCCACAATATAAAATTCCTGTTTAAACACAATTTCAGCACATTCAAATTGCAAAATAATGCGGCCTAATATACCCAGTGGCATATTATTAGCAGCTTCAGCAACCACATCAGAAGGCAGAAGTTCTTTTGACAAACCCATTTTATTCCATTTCTCTTTACTCATCAAACAGATTGATGCACCAGTATCTAACACACATAAGACTCTAGACCCCTTAATAACACCTTCTAAAACAAGAGTTGTTCTTTTCTCTGTTCCTGCAATGCTGGATAATTTTGACACATTCCTTCCTTGTTCTTTAGATAAAGGCTGGCTTAAAGATGATCCTGGTCTACTGTTAATTTCTTTCCAGTTTACTCTGCAATACTTAGCAACATGACCTCTTTTGTTGCAACGGTAACAAATACGTTCTTCCCTTTGCCTTTCTTGTCTGGCTGCATTTCTAAATCCATCCTTGTTGTACTTTAGGGGGCAATGATGTTGAATATGCCCTGGTTGTTTGCAATAAAAACATAAGTTTCTATTTGGTGATACCTTTTCAGCATTATAACCTTGGTGTGTACAATCTCTAGCAATATGGCCCGGGTTGTGACAAATAAAACACGTTTTGCCACTCCTTACAGGGTTAACAACAGTTGAACGGGAAAATTTTTCCTGCTTCAAAGTATCAAGAGTGGACCTGGCAGCCTTATAACGCCTAGCAACCACTATTGCTTCATCTACTGTTAAAGGGGGCTCCTGAAGTAACCGATTTTGTGTCTCTTTATCCTGCAGTCCAAGAATAAATTGGTCTAAAACACGATTATTATAGTCACTTCCTTGAAAATTGCACTTTGCAGCTAATGCCCTTAAGGATACTGAATAGGCATCCACAGTTTCTCCTGGCAACTGAATTCTCTTACTAAAAGTATACCTCCTCACTGTTGCAGTTTGATTTTTCTCAAATCTCGTAGCAATTTCTTTACACCATACATCAAAAGGATTCTCACTTTCTGGCAAAGGTACTGACTCTACTAATCTAAATGCGTCCTCTTAAACAATAAAGTTAACCGTTTCTTTCGGTCATCCGTTAAGTCAATTGCATCAAAATATAATACAGATCTACGAAAGAATAAATCAAAGTCCTCACCGATTCTGTACTTTCCGGCCTACGAAACAAACCGTTGAAATTTGCATATCGTTCTTCAATATTCTGTCCTCCAACCTCAGGGGTTTCACCGTCTTTAAGTGCCATATTTCTAGAAACTACAGTATGAACTTTCCACAGGCTGTGACTTTTGAAAACGTATTCACATCAACATTAAACCAGTAATCAAATCCATTTCACTTCGTACAATTGCAGCTAATCGATATCTCGGTAGAACCTCCAAAATAATGTCATATAGTGAATCCAGCCAACAAAAAGAACTGAAAATTACTATCTCCAATCACTTACAACAATAAATCCAAAATATCACAGTCTACCATCTTGTTTACCTCGTGTTCTGATCTTCTTCTCAGGCTCTAGCCCAGTCCACTAAAAGTCTCGAAATAATTCCACCCTTTTGCAACTGAAATGTAACTGAGGAAAATTCATATCCAGTAAATTTGCCCTTATTTATAATTTTTGATTGAAGTGGACAAATATTACTGCATTCGACCAATTAAGTAATCACTTTTAAACTACACTCCCCAAATTCGTATTTAGGACCAGTTAGATCAAGCATAAGGGGCGCGAGTGCCTGGATCAGTCCTGTACTGTGAAAGGGTAGACTAGACCATGTCGAAAAGTGGCACTGTGCCACCTGTCTATGACTCACTTTGCGGCCAAGTCAACCTCACCTCCCCGTGGTGTCCCCTGGGTAGGGGACCGTGAGGTCCCTGAGCTAACGAGGCTCTGGCTAGGGGGTGACAGCCTGAACTCTGTCACCGGAGGAGGAGCTCCCCGTTAGGTGTAGTGCGCATGGCCAACCGGTGTGTGGAACACGCCCTGGCACTCACCCATTGCTCCCCCAGGTATTGGGTTAAAAATCCCCCAGTCATGGGTTAAATGACCTCACTGCCTTGTGAGTGGGTAGGGGACTACCAAAGGCTAAGGGCCCACCCCCTGATAAGAGGGTGGTTGGTGTCAGCAAGGGCATGCGACCGTAAAACAGCGCTCCAGTACTATGGCACGAATCTCATCAGATTGTTCAAAGAAGGATAGGGCGTACTCCGTAAACGACGCGCGCCAGGCCCCGACTGGCGTGGGAAGGCAAGGGGTACCGTGCAGTCCACGGGCACGGCTAAAGAAGCAAGTGGAAGCAAAAATCAGATTTGGAACGTGGAATATTGGTAGCATGACGGGGAGAGGAAGGGAACTGGCAGACTGTATGAGAAGAAGAAAAGTAAGTGCATTGTGCGTACAGGAAGTTCGATGGAAAGGAAGTGGAGTAAGGCACCTGGGAGATGGCTGTAAGCTGGTATACAGTGGCTCAGTAGATGGCAGGAATGGAGTCGGTGTGGTTTTGAGTGGACAGTTTGAGAACAACATAATAGAGGTTGGAAGAGAGTCAGATAGGCTAATGGTTGTCAAGGTTATTATGGGAAGGCATGTAGTGAATATCATCTCAGCTTATGCACCCCAAGTAGGCTGCAGCATTGAGCAGAAGGAAAGCTTCTGGACGTCTTTTGAGGCAGCAGTCAGCAGGATCCCATCACAGGAGAAGATCATCATTGGAGCAGACCTAAATGGACATATTGGAGAGGAGCGAGGGGCATTTGAAAGCGAACATGGTGGTTTTGGGTATGGGCAGAGAAACGAAGAAGGTGAGAAGATTCTAGAAGTGGTACAGGCCTTTGAACTTGTATGTGCCAACTCACTGTTCAAGAAGAGAAAGGAGCACCTGGTCACCTACAGCAGCGGAGGTAGGAACACCCAGATTGACTATTTAATAGTACGCCAGAGAGAGAGGCTGCAGGTACAGAACTGCACAGTGATTAATGGAGAAGCGATAGCGACCCAACACCACCTGCTCGTGATTGATATGAAATGGAAAGTTCAGAATCAACAGAAACATCTCAG
>RDPX01000603.1:100137-116206 GCA_003991215.1 Morbakka virulenta | reverse complement strand
TAGTTGCATCCATTCAATAATATCATTTTTGCTACCATTCTGTTAAACCCTAGAATTAACAGATACTTTTGCTAGATCATTTTAATTCTTGTCTTTTTACACACCCTCCCTACTGCATACACAGATGTTGTCTATTTAGTTCTAGTTGCATCCATTCAATAATATAAGTTGTTCTGCCATTCTGTTAAAGCCTAGAAGTAACAAATACTTTTGCTAGGTCAGTGTAATTCTTGTCTTTTTACATCACCTCCCACCCACATACACTGATGTTGTCTTCTTAGTTCTAGTTGCATCCATTCAATAATATCATTTTCGCTACCATACTGTCAAACGATCACAGCTTGCGAGGAGGACACACGTGCTCTGCCAAGCAAAACGAAAAGAGTTAAAATTTTAATTGTTTGTTATCAGTTGGCGACAGATTTATGATTATTTGTTGAAGAAAAGCATAAGGATCAACAACTACGATAAATAAAGTTACAATTCTGGTTTTTATTTGCTGTATTTACGATTTGTAGTTTTTGTCATCGATCACAGCTTGCAAGGAGGACACACGTGCTCTGGCAAGCAAAACGGAAAGAGTTTAAATTTTAATTGTTTGTTGTCAGTGGGCGATAGATTTATGATTATTTGTTGAAGAAAAGCATAAAGAACAACAACCACGATGAATAAAATTACAATTCTGGGTTTATTTGTCGTATTTACGATTTGCAGTTTTTGTCACAAAGATTTTAAAGTTATAAACCGACACACTTGGCGATGCAAAGAGAAGATCAAATTGCACCACAGAAACGAAGGTAACCATGGAAACGAAAATGTCTGGAATGCTGAAGTTAATTTAAATCGTAATGACGTCACAAATAGTGTTTCTCCCAAGTGTATTTGTGGGAGAATTTGTAAAGGACTTCGTGGTCTTAAAGCTCATCAGAGATCGTGTAGATCAATTAAATCTCTAAACGACAATAACACTGTAGATAATGAGATCGATGTCATCAATAAACAACATGAACTGAATAACCAATTCATTTCAGAAAACAATAACAACAATGACGATGTTCGAATGACGAATGACGAATTTCCATCACTGAAAGAAGGCATCAAATTACCAAAATCTCCAGAGGATTGGCGACTGGCTAATGCTTTTTTTCACTCGGAATTGTCCAAAGTCGATATAAAAGATAATTTGAGTGAAGCAATGAGATTAATGAACTCAATTGTATATGATTATTTCCGCGACAACTATGGTTATCAAAAAGACATCACCGAGGAGGAGATAGCATTGAAGGAGAAATACAAACATTTCTCTAAAAATGAACTGAAAAAAGAACTCAAAAACTTAAAATCTAATAGCGCAAATATCAATACCATAAAATATGTTGCAAAGCAAATTAGAAAGAAAATAAACAAGAGGGCAATAGACATTACCATTGCTACTGACAACGACGAGGAAATCAACAAAAACTTTTGGGGCTATGCCAAAAAAGTATTTGTTCTCGGAACATCCGTTTTACCATTATTCAACGCCACACAGTGCACCGCGTATTTTACGAATGCCTTAAAATGTTTAAATCGTAAAAAAGTTTTCGTAATTCCTCAATGGATACCCAAATTGGACGATCCGACTGTTCCATTCGACCTATCTCCCCCATCCTATAGGGAAATCACCCGAATAATCAAGCGTATGAAGCCGTCCGGTTCACCCTGTCCGCTGGATCAGATATCCATTATATGCTTCAAACGATGCCAGTATCTAAGAACGTTTATCATGGGAATATGTTCGGAAGTAATTCAAACAAACACTCTACCAACACAATGGTCAAAAGCAGCCACCATCCTGATCCACAAAAAAGGTGATCCCAGCTTGCCCGAAAACTTTCGACCAATAACCTTGGAACCTGCAACTTTGAAAATATTTACTTCTTTCCTTCGTAACAGAGTGTTTACCTTCTTAATCAATAATAGATACATCGAAAGTCATTACCAAAAGGGCTTTACTCCTGGTATGAGTGGGTCATTCGAGCACATTGCAGAAATGAGTCATATAATCAATCACTCCAGAAAGTTACAGAAAAGCTTGACAATAACACTAATCGATCTCAAAAATGCGTTCGGTGAAGTCCACCATTCGTTGATTCAAACTGTTTTACGGTATCATCAAATACCTGAAGAAATTAATAATATTGTACAAACATTGTATAGTAAATTTCGTTTATCAATTATTACGAACGATTTTTCCACCAAATACATTCCGGTTGAAAAAGGTGTATTGCAAGGGGATTCATTCTCGCCTTTAATCTTCAATTTAATCGTCAATACCTTTTTACAGTGTATCAGGGACGATAAATATACCAACTTTGGTTACCGTGCCATCAAAGGATTCCTTCCGCGCAACTGGTTCCAATTTGCAGACGATGCAGTTGCAGTCACCTCATTGGAAGGAGAAAACCAAATTCTTCTGAACTTCTTCAGCAAATGGTGTAAATGGTCAGAAATGAGAATAAAACCGTCAAAATGTTACGCCTTCGGTATCTGTAAAAAGGGTACATTGTCAGTTCAATACAAACCAAAACTCTACTTAGACAACAAGCTTGTACCACAAATCGAGATTGATCATCATTTTACCTATCTGGGTCGACACTTTGACCTCAAAATGACGGATGAAATGCACAAAAAGGAAATAATAAAAATTGTGACTGAACACCTCGTAATCATCGATGGACTACCACTTCATCCGAAAAACAAGTTGAAGCTGTACCAACAATGGACATTATCGAAAATCAGCTGGCACCTGACAGTCTCCAAAATTTCGAACACTTGGGTTAAGAACAACATCGACAACCTCGTATCCAGGTACATCAGACTATGGCTCGAAATACCCATCAATGGTACCCTGTGTGTCATCACCCAATCAAAACGAAAATTTGGTCTTGGGCTGATATTACCATCTACTAGACATACTCAGTGCCAGGTGACATTTCGAAACAAAATTGGCCGTTCACATAACGAGAATATTCGTATAATCCACAAATCCACAGGTGCGGTAAATGTTCAATATGATCAATTCAACAAAACTCGTGAAGCTTTGAAGCAAATTCGCCTGTCGGACGAGCACCACTTAATCAATAACTTAACCACACAAAGTTTAGTGATTAAATCTATATGGAAGTATGCCGACAGTAAATTCATCAATCAGTGGTCCAACGTCATTAGCCACCTCCCAAGGAACATCTTCAGTTTTGTCGTCCGTTACCTAAACAATACGCTTGCAAATGCTACTAATGCAGTCAAGTGGGGAATAGCCAACGATTCCACCTGCAGATTTTGTGATCGCCAGCAAACCCTCGGCCACGTCGTCGGTGGATGTCAATCTGCATTAGACGAGCTTAGATATAACTGGAGACACAACTCAATCCTTCTCCACATTTATAAAACCGTTACATCTCAAGGTTTACAAGCGTATGTTGATATTGACGGCTACCCCAACCCGTCTATAATAACAGGTGATGCCCAAAGACCAGATCTTGTTATAGTGAAAGGTGACAAGTTACTAATATTAGAACTTACAGCTGGATTTGAAACCAATATAGAAAGTAACTTCGACCGTAAAAATCAACGCTACGAACAGTTATTATCCGATTTATCAAGAAGATTTAAAGTTTATTATGTAAACTTGAGCCTCGGAACTCTAGGTGTGTTTGGGAAAAATAGCTTGATTGTTTCAAAATTAAAGTCCCTCGATCTCAATGACGAAACTGTTAAATTTATCATCAAAAGATCGATAAACATTTGTATACGGACATCATACTTTATTTTCTGTATGAGAAACAAAGAATGGACAAACCCAGAATTATTAATCTGGTAACCAGCTGATACATCGTCTCTCAGTGATATGCCCTAATGGAGAGTATCACTATAGAGGATTTACCACAACTAGGCTTCATTGTGATATTTTCAGTCCTCTGGATCCAGTGACAGCTTAGTTGTGTTGCAAACTGTAATGAGTAGATCAATTTCATTGTAAATTTTCTAGATCGTTAATTTACAAATAAAACCATGTGAAGTTTAAAAAAATTATTATTATTATTAAATTTTAGCCCTAAAACGAAAACATGATTCTTTTGGTGGCCATTTTGAACACCTTACACCAGAAACGATTGATGTCCCTTATATCTGAGTAGTAAAATTACACCAAGGTATTTTGAACATAATGAACTGAGATTCAAAAAAAGCTTGTAAGTGACGGCCTTTAATAATTCCAAAGACATTATCAAAAAATCTTATCCAGACAGTTAGCCCGTGATGCGCAGTTGATAGTGCTGTTGCTTCAAATACTTGCATGAATATTTCAGCACTCACAGAGGATGTAGTACCTACCTGGCTTGGGTATCCGTTGGCTTGGGTATCCGTTGGTTTGAATGTAAATGTCATTGTTGAAGAGCAAACGTGTGTTGGTAAGACTTGCTCACAATAAGATTCAGAATATGTAAAGGGTTTGATGGAGTTCTTGAAGATAATAACTCATCATGTTCAACCATGCCGTCAACAATTCAAGGTCTCTTCGATGGGAATACTGATGTATAAAGATGTGAAATCAAATGGGACCATGATTTCATCTGACCCTATTTTTTGTTGTGTGATTAATGGTGCGAAATCAGTATTATTGTTGCCGTGTCTTCGTTTTTGTGTATGGACACAAAAGGTCAGCTCTGTAACGTGAAAATATGATAGGTTCCAGGGGGTATGTTATTCTGGCCTGGAACAATATGTTGATAGAATCTTTTTAGACACAGACGTCCATTCATGATTGGAGCGAAGTTTTACTTTCAAATAACCTTCCTGGCGAGTCAAACAGCTCCGTCGTATCACTCCAATGAAGATGAGAGTGGCTAGTCATCCCCCTCAGTTAAAACAAGACCTGTCAAAAGGTAGAGCAGCTAGCTGGGAGATGGGAAACCCCCCAAAATGAACCGCAGGTCAAGCAGAAGCAATTTTAGTACCTAAAGTTGAGGGAAAAGCCGAACCGTTGTTCATTGTTGGCTTGAAAACAGCAGGAGGTGGCGCAGTAACCCTCGTTGTGCCACTTGTACTGTGATGGGGAAAAGGTCCTTCATTATAAGTTAAAAGGCGTTCGCCGTCACACCGTTTTTGTCTCTCGGCTATATCCCGTTAGGGGTTGCCACAGCGTATCAGCCGCCTCCAGCCTGTTCTGCTCGTCACATCATTATCCCGCGCATCAACAGTCTCAATATCTCTGTCAATCATTTCTTACCACCTTTTCCACGGCCTCCCTCCTCGCCTTCCAAAAGGGTATTCATAACTCATTACCCTCCCTCCTACATACTCTGCATCTCGCCTTGCTGCGTAACCATACCAGCGAAGTTTTGACTCCCTCATCCTGTCTCTCAGTCTACTGATATGAGATGTTTCTCGTATATGATTGTTTGGAATACTGCCTAGTCGCGTCGCACGTAGCGACCACTTCACCATGCTCATTTCCGCCCTTTCTAGGTCTGCCTCTTGTCGGAAGGTGGTAGCAACAGTTTCCAGACCATATAATAAAGCTGGGTGCTCTGCCATCCCTTCATTCTTGGTGATGTTTTCCTATCACAAAGCACCCCTGTTACCTTTCTCCAACTATCCCAACTGGCCTGCACTCTCCACTTACTTCTCTATCACAGTTTCGATTTGCTTGCAGAGTTGACCCCAGGCACTTAAATTCGCTCACTTCAGGGTTTTCCACCCCTTCCAACTGTATTCTATTGTTCCGGCTTCCGTTGAAAGCTAGGTACACTGTCTTTTTCCGGCTAATTTTTATTCCTCGCTCCAGGGCATAAAACCACCTCTCCTGCTGTAATTTAACTTCTTCTCTTTTCTCACTACACAGAACAATATCGACTGCGAACATCATATTTTGGGGATCATTTCTTCTGACATCATCGGTGAGTCTATCCATTACCACTGCGAATAGGAAAGGGCTTAAAGCCGAACTCTGGTTCAGGCCTACCTTCACTTCGAAGGAATCCGTCCTTCCTGTAGCACTTCCAAAACTGGTCATACTATCCTTGTACATATCTTGTACCAGTATGATATACTTTTCTGTGATTCCTGACAGCCTCATACAACACTATATCTCCTCTCTGGGTACTCAGTCATATGCTTTCCAGAGATTGATAAATACGTTGTGTAGTTGGTGGTGATCTCGATGTTTTACGTGCAGGATTCGTAACGCAAACAGTGCATCTATGGTACTGCGTCCTGGCATAATACCGACCTGTTGTTTGCTGATTTCGATTTTTGACCTTTGTCGTTTGTTCATCACTCCCTCCCACAACTTCAGAGTATGGCACATCAGTTTGATTCACGTGTAGTTTCCACACTCTCACGCATCACCTTTTCCCTTCTGTACCGGTACCAACACACTCTTCCTCCAGATTCCTCCAGACCTCCGGCATCTCTTCCACATCAAGTATTTCATTGAATAGCCGTGTTAGTAGCTTCAGACCTGGTTCTCTCAAGCAACGCCAAGCTTCTATCGGGAAATTATCAGGACCGACTGCTTTTTCATTCTTCATTTTCTTCATGGCTTCTTTTATCTATTTCTTTTCAATTCCATTTATAACCTGCTGCCTCCGATTTGCTTCGAGCGTTCTATGTTCTCTTGGGTTTTCCGAATTAAACAATCTTTGAAAATACTCCTTCAACCTCTTCAAAACATCTTCCCCAATTGTTAACAGTTGTCCATATCTATCTGGTATCACCTTCACATGCTGGATATATTTTCCTGAGTGGTTCTTTTGCTTGGCAATTCTGAATAGCTCTTTCTTTCGTTCTTTTGAGTTTAGTCGGTGATGTAGCCCATCGTAAGCCAGATCTCTTGCTTCAGCTACTCTACGGTTTGTCTTCTTTCTAGAGGTAATGTATTCCTGCGTTTCTTTACCTTGATACTGAGCTTGCAAATTACAACTTTGTGTTGAGGAGCAACACATTCTCTTCTAAGAACTTTGCAATCAACTACTTCTTTCAAATCTCTCCTTCTACATAAGATATAGTCATTCTCAATCGTGTGGCTCTTTTACCACTCCTTCATGCTACTCTCTGCTCCAATCCCTTTCTAAAGTATGTGTTTAGGACTGCTTAAGGAATACTCTTTGCGAAGTCAATGATTTTTTGCCCACCTTCATTCCTGTTTCTATATCCGTCTCATACATTTCTTTCTCCCACATGGCTGTTCAGGCCAGCACCAATAATAATTCTCTCTCCATTTGGTATTCTCATTATTACTATATCCAACTCCCTCCAGAACCTCTCATTTTTTCTACATCGCTCCCGGACTGTGGCCATCATCACTAACAATATTTATCAGAACTCCGCTAGCATCCAGCTCATGACTCGGTCAAACATTCTCTCTACTTCTGGTACACTCGAGGTGTACTCTTCCTTCAGGGTAATGCCCACGCGATTCTTTTTCTTATCAGTTCCATGGTAGTACAGCTTGTACCCATTGCCTAGTGATTTTGCTTTACTTCCTTTCCACTTTGTTTCTTGCATGCATAGAATGCCAATTCACCATTTCTCTACCAAGTCAACCAATTTCCTTACTTTTCCTGCGAGGATTCCTCGCAGTGATAATAATAAGTGATGATATGTTTCTTTGCAGTGATAATAAGTTTCCCCACTGTGATAATTTTTTCAAGCGGCTTCCACTTCTCCCTTTTCTTCCGCACTCTTTTTCTCCTTTTACATCCTCTTTCTTACAACAGTAGTCTGTTTTCCATATCCATCTTGCTGAGCACTCGGTATTGCGATCGTTGGTAACCCGAGCCATTACCGATCCGGTATGTTCATTTTACAGTTGATCCGCATCTTATTTGTTTGGCGTTGTGGTTTTCTAGCCGCGTGCCCGTGCTGACGCTAACCGCAGTTTTAAGCTGTGCTCTTTACCTAGTGGGTATATACTGTTAGACAGCAGATTTCTTCCTCAAGGTTTACACCTGAACCCTTTACTAAGGTTTGGTATAGCTGCAAGGCAGCAGAGGTTTGGAATCAGGCTTTTCCTTCCATTAGATAAACTGCCTTCTTAGGTTAACAAGGTCCATCTTCCTGAGTCAAGTAGTTTTAAGGCGCCAGTTACCCACCCTTCGCCCCTCTCCTGTCAGTAAAATTAATCTCGTCACTTAAAGGCCAGGACCTGGACTTGGTCATGAGAGGCTATCTGAGACCCGCACCATGGGAGTTTTTTTATAGGTAATAGGAGCTCACCCAATTACCACCCCCGGCATTTAAGACCTTGAGACCTTCGCCGTCACACCTTGAATGCACAAATTAAAGTTAAAACAACGAGGATGTGAATGTAACTTCCCTGAATAGATTTTTCGCGTTCGGCAGGGGAGGGAGTAAGGCCTCACAGACCGACATTAGGAAAATCCGTACAGTACGTTGAAAGTTTGCTCATGGAATCTCAGAAAACCCAATCTGAAAGTCCACCAACAAAAGTATCGTTAATGTACTTTGAGAGCTTTCGACCAAGTCAGTTTGAGAAAACGTATGAAAATTTTCAAAAATATTGGTGTGGATTGGAGAAATAGAAGATTGATCAATGAATTATCTATGCAGCAAAGTAAAGGCAAAAGACAGAGAATCAGAACCGGCTGGGATTGATAAAAGGGTGTATCAGGGTTGCCTGATGTCACCTTTTCTTTTCAATGTATTTGTGGGAATAATGGTCGGAACATCGCTGGGGAATTGTGAAGAGGAAGTGAAGGCTGGCGGGAAGCTGGCAACAGCAGTAGGATTTGTGGATGGCCAGGCCATGGTAGCAAATTCAGAGAAGAAGCTGAAAGAATTAATGGATCGTCTGAATGCAGTTTTTGAGATTTTGGAATCCAAATTAACTTTGACGAGGATCAAGTAACGTGAAGGTGGTGTCACAATCAATCTGAATGATAAACATCAGGAACAAGTTAAAAGCTTTAAAAGAAGTGTAACATAAGGTTGAAAAGGGGGACAGTTAAAGAGCTTGGTGTGGAGTGAACTTTTGTACAAGTCAAAGTTGTGAACACTGAAAAAGGAAGACATCTGGAGATTGGGAAATTCATACAATGTGATTTTACATGAGAATAGAGAAGATAACATGGACAGAAAGAGTGACAAGTAAAGAAATATTCCGGAAGATGGGAGAGGAAAGAACTTTTATTTCAAAATTTCAAACATCTGTAACTGGCAGACGAAGTGGATCGGTCACGTTATGAGACACCAGGGACTGCTTGGGATGTCATCGAAGGAAGGATAGTTGTCAAAAGGAGCAGAGAAAGGAAGAGAATGACGTTGTTTCTATCACTGGCGAAAGAAAGAAAACGGTAGAACAAAAACGTATGAAGAGCAAAGGGCTGACGATCTGGATGGATGGTGTTGTGTAGCCGCTGAACCTGCCACGCAATCAACAGCCAAGAAGAAGACTCTTTCTGGTGACAACCCTTCCAAAGGAAACGGGTATTTTTTCTAAGACACCATGGCATCATATTTTTAACTGAAGCAGGCGTGCTTGGCCGTTGATCATCTTGACAACCACACATTCCCAAATTGGTTTCACACCTCCATTGGTCGCCACAGAACTATGCTTCCCATGAGAATAGAAGGATTTTTTTCTCAAGGTTTACTTCTTTAGATCCACCTTGTTCTGTCTCCGGGCTACGTCGAGAAGGATCGGACTTTGTACCAGCCACTGACGAGCATTTACTACTGATTGGCTAGCTGCAGACTCCAACTGCAGGACGTATTTAAAGACGCAACATATAGTGTTCTAAGGTGTGGAGATCAGTCAAAGGCGTTACGGACGGCCATATTGGAAAAGTACTATTTCCATGCATGATCCCTAAGCCTCTTTAGGAGTTGTTTTGGGTACAAAGATGTCTGAATATTGACATATAGAGCAGTACGTTTTGCAGATGAGGTAACGAATACATTCAACTGCATAAACAAAAATGTAGAAAGCCAAGAACGTTCTGCTTAACTTTGCTGCGTTTACAAGAACAAGATTTAGACCATAGGGTATGTACGAAACAAAGAAAACCTTCGACAAAACAAAGGAAGCCTTCGGGGTTTTTTTTGTTTCGTACAAACACCGTCGGCTTTCTGTAGATATATATTATTAACATATTACAATAAGGTCAAGTGTTCAATATTATGGTTTTATTTCCTTTGATAGAAAAGTGGATGATTTGGGACTTTTACCATTTCTTACAATATATTTGAAGAGTATAGAAGTATAGAAGATATATTTAAATTTTAACACACTTACTGTTTGGAATAATTTCAATTGTTTTTATGTCTTTGTATAGCGGGAAGTAATACTTAAACTTTATAGTTTGCAAGTAACAAATAAGTGGTAATATGTTATTTGTTAACAGATATTCATCAGCTTGGGGTGGGAGGTGTTCTTTAACTTTCCTTTAGGCCATGAAGTGGTCTGGGCATAATTGAAATTCATAAGATATTATAGAGCGGATGTGCCACTTTTATTTTCCTTTGCAGCACGGGTGCACGTAGGTCAGTTGGATTGATGTTAGTCCATTCTAGCCCAGGACGTTCACTTGCACCTTTGTCAATATCATTTTCTGAGGTAATGTGCAACACTGTTGTGGAGAAGATGTTGTTTTGGGTGATCTGCTGAAACCATGGCACCATGCTTTGTATTTATGCCACGAAAAGTTAATTTTGGCCAACCAATTCGTTGACTAATTGAGTGAACAATTTGTTTGACTTATTGTCGACTGATATTATGCAGAGAAAGTTTTTTAGTGATTTTTTATCATGGGTCTTTTTAAAGGAGTCTGCCAGCAAGACCTATGAATTTAGCAGTAGTATTTGACAAATCTCATAGGAAATAGCCTATTAGATTGACAGCATATTTATTGAATATTTCAGTGGCACGACTGAAAAAACGATAAGTTTCAATGGTTTTCTACCTATTTTCCAACTCAGAACTACAAAATTTGCAACATTTCCGGATTATTTGGTATTACAAATGAGAAAGTTCACTGTTGGCGATGACTGGGTACCCAAAAAATTAGGTATGTATTCATGATATTAGTTTGATTTATCTTAAAACGTACATGTAAGTATGTATGCCTATGCCTATGTATACATCTATACTTCTATCTACCTTATCTACCATCCATGTAAAGTAAGTGATCGATCTTTTCTCTATTTTTTGAAATTCATACCCAGGATTTGTCTTTTTCAATACGTTGATTAGAGGAATGAGTGTTATAAGAAATAAAAGGGCTGATAAAGCGTCCCCTTAAACTTACCTCTTTTAATCTTAACCTCTCCTGGTGATTCATTACCACATGCCCGATCAATCCTCAAATCTTCTATTGTCTTTTCTAGCAACTGCACTAAGTATTGTTTAATCCTAGGTTACGCAAGCACACCACAACCCAGGAACGTGGCACCATGTCAGATGCTTTACTTTAGTCAACCCATCCCACTGCCAGCACATCCCATTGCTAGCGTACTCCATTGCTAGCGCACCCTATTGCCAGCGCTTTCCATTACCAGATTCTTTTTCCGTATCCAAAAAGTACTATCATCTTGTCTATGTACAACTGATCTGCTGTTTTTGTGATCTTCCTTTTTCATCCTCTTTTTCTCAGGCAGAAGCTGCTTCCTTTCCAAAACCAAGTAAATTTCGTCAGATATTAATGTTGTTAGTAGTAATATATTAATAGGGGAGTACGAGATCATTTTTCATTTAAAAATTTCTCTTTCCTCATATTAATATACTACTTGTCATGCATTCTTAACATGTAATAAATAACCATTATGTGTTTTTACTTGTTTATCATACATTTGTTTCATGACATAATAATCATTGTGCGTTACTACTACCAATAAAAACCAGTTCCACACCATTAAAAATCAAACATATTATAACAATTATAATATGATACATATATCTTATATTCATCATCAACTTGTTAAATCATTTTATGCTGATATTCAGAAAGTCCGTAGTAAACCCTACCATGATTAAAACAACTTTGTGTTATAATTTCAGGTATGAAATAACAATTCCCACGAACTTTTTAATATTTAGTACCAAACCTACCAAATGCATCATAAAAAGCACTTTCTGGATAACAACATTGAATTACCCCAAATAGTCTTACTTTATATAAAACCTGAAATGTGTCCAATCATTGGTGATTTTTTAAAACAACTTTGTGTTATAATTTCAGGTATGAAATAACAATTCCCACGAACTTTTTAATATTTAGTACCAAACCTACCAAATGCATCATAAAAAGCACTTCCTGGATAACAACATTGAATTACCCCAAATAGTCTTACTTTATATAAAACCTGAAATGTG
The DNA here is from genome assembly GCA_003991215.1 of Morbakka virulenta. Classification (NCBI taxonomy): domain Eukaryota; kingdom Metazoa; phylum Cnidaria; class Cubozoa; order Carybdeida; family Carukiidae; genus Morbakka; species Morbakka virulenta. Next base: position 103,833 of record RDPX01000603.1, on the reverse strand, counting down.
TCCAATCATTGGTGATTTTTTAAAACAACTTTGTGTTATAATTTCAGGTATGAAATAACAATTCCCACGAACTTTTTAATATTTAGTACCAAACCTACCAAATGCATCATAAAAAGCACTTTCTGGATGACAACATTGAATTACCCCAATAGTCTTACTTTATATAAAACCTGAAATGTGTCCAATCATTGGTGATTTTTTAAAACAACTTTGTGTTATAATTTCAGGTATGAAATAACAATTCCCACGAACTTTTTAATATTTAGTACCAAACCTACCAAATGCATCATAAAAAGCACTTTCTGGATGACAACATTGAATTACCCCAAATAGTCTTACTTTATATAAAACCTGAAATGTGTCCAATCATTGGTGATTTTTTAAAACAACTTTGTGTTATAATTTCAGGTATGAAATAACAATTCCCACGAACTTTTTAATATTTAGTACCAAACCTACCAAATGCATCATAAAAAGCACTTTCTGGATGACAACATTGAATTACCCCAAATAGTCTTACTTTATATAAAACCTGAAATGTGTCCAATCATTGGTGATTTTTTAAAACAACTTTGTGTTATAATTTCAGGTATGAAATAACAATTCCCACGAACTTTTTAATATTTAGTACCAAACCTACCAAATGCATCATAAAAAGCACTTTCTGGATGACAACATTGAATTACCCCAAATAGTCTTACTTTATATAAAACCTGAAATGTGTCCAATCATTGGTGATTTTTTAAAACAACTTTGTGTTATAATTTCAGGTATGAAATAACAATTCCCACGAACTTTTTAATATTTAGTACCAAACCTACCAAATGCATCATAAAAAGCACTTTCTGGATGACAACATTGAATTACCCCAAATAGTCTTACTTTATATAAAACCTGAAATGTGTCCAATCATTGGTGATTTTTAAAACAACTTTGTGTTATAATTTCAGGTATGAAATAACAATTCCCACGAACTTTTTAATATTTAGTACCAAACCTACCAAATGCATCATAAAAAGCACTTTCTGGATAACAACATTGAATTACCCCAAATAGTCTTACTTTATATAAAACCTGAAATGTGTCCAATCATTGGTGATTTTTTAAAACAACTTTTTGTTATAATTTCAGGTATGAAATAACAATTCCCACGAACTTTTTAATATTTAGTACCAAACCTACCAAATGCATCATAAAAAGCACTTTACTTTTCTAGGGTATCATCAATTGTTATTACTTTGTCTAATATATGATATACCAATAATTGATATATCATAGCACTTTTTGTAATTTGATCTGCAATTATTGGAAATAGCCCCTTTGTGATATGAAATGTGTCTTTCAAATATTTCAAACAAATTTGAGGTTTAGTCATATATATTGTGTAATAATTCAACCTAATGTTATCAAATCGTGGCAAATTTTACAACGGTTTTCACCCAGAAGATGATGATGCAGTTTAATATCCACATCTGAAATAACTGAAGAGCTTTCATCACCAAAGGTCATTTGATTTGATCCTGATGATGTTCTTGCATTAAAATTAGCTAATTTCTTTCCATTACACCAAACACTAGATTTGTTTACTCCAGCTGTTACATTCCAATGATTCTTTTATGATTGCATTGACATTTTGCAAGTTTCATATCTGGTGTTTTTGTACGTTTATCTTTCTTGAAAGTAGCCTTTGCACACTTTTCAAGCCAACATTGGATCTTGATGTCATCACGAAATGTTTTGACTGCCTGAAGCAAGCCTTCCTGTTGTTTGTCGCTTTTGGCAAAGGTTTTGAGGTCATCCATGTAGAAGAGATGAGATACTTTATGACCTTGGAATTCATATCCAGTAGCATTATGTCATCATGCAGTGTTGTTAAGCATGGTATTCAGTGGAGCCAGACAGTTTTCATGATGTTACTTACTGTTGGTGAAATTCTGTGTGTGTGTGTATCTGTCTGTCTGTCTGTCTGTCTGTCTGTCTGTCTATGTGTGTGTCTGTCTGTCTCTCTCTCTCTCTCTCTCTCTCTCTCTCTCTCTCTCTTTCTCTCTCTCTCTCTCTTTCTCCTCTTGACGTGGGAATTTTAAGGTCACCCTTCTTTAGCCAAAGCCACGAGTCAGTCCAACAGATATCGTTTTTATTCCTTATGTGCTGACCGTGAGGTCTTTTCTCGTGCTCACTCTGCACCAGTTCATTCTTTGTATTCCTCTTTAGTACAGCAGGGTCTACTGACTTTTTAACTTTCAAATGCCTATGAGATTTGACCATGTGGAGGATTTCCTTCGTACTCTCATTTAAATACCACGGAATATTATTCTCTTCACCCTTAACATTGTTTGCAATTCCTATCAAACCTCTTCCACCTTGTTTTCGTTTGATGTAGAGCCTGTCTATATTGGTGTTAGGGCGCATACCTTTGTTCATCATTAATAATTTCTTGGTTCTCTTGTCGAGTCGATTTAACTCGTCCATTCTCCAGTTGATCACCTTAGCTCCATATCTCATACGAAATACTGCTCAAGTGTTAATTGCCTTCACTTTATTTCGGTCATTCAGTTTAGAGTTTCGACTTTAGAACTAATCTGGTTACGTCGAAAGTAACTCTTCATTTTAGTTTCTTTGACCTTGTCTGCCGCGATTATTCTTAAGTACTTATACCCTTCATAACCTCACCATCACACAATCTAATGCCTTCAGTCTTACTGAGCTTTCCTTTCTTAAAAATCAACACACCGCACTTTTTAATTCCAAACTCCACCTATTTATCTTTTATGACAGCATGAACTGCAGAGACAAGGCTATTAACTGACACAGATGACAAATAGTAGAGGCGATTGACTGTCCCCCATCCTGGAATATTTAGTTTCCCTGGAATATTATTGTTATTGTTATTAGTATTATTGTTTTTATCATCATTATTACTATTGTTATCGTTATATTACCACATTTGATAGACAATAATTCCAGTTTTACTTTTCTGATTTTGTAGATGTTTCCATAGATGTTCCTGTTAGATTAGATTTAAATTATTTAAAAGGAACTGGGCTTCAACCAGGAGAAGAGGAACTTCCTGAGGAGAAGGAACCAGAGCAAGGTACATTTGTCTTGATATAAATTGGATAAGCCATATGTGTAGAACAAGTTAATATATTGTGCGAGAATTAAAACCGAGTAAACAATTTGCTAGAGGCTTATCAACAAAGATGTGTCTAATATGAAATTTTCTAGGCAATTTGGAGACATGTTGCCCATATTACCTTGTTCCACATATATAGAATGTGCAGTATTGTTACCATAGCCACCTGCTCCTAAAAAAGGGTACATCATGTCAGCTGTCATATTTCGTATTACATCATTAGTTGATTTTAATCTATCAACCAGAATTAATAAATACGTCATCATAACGCCGTCGCTTATCTCAGGTGTTGATGATTTAGTAAACAATTTTGAAATATTAAAAGAATGACGATACTAGTAATAGTAGTAGTAGTAGTATTAGTAGTAGAGGCAGTAGTAGTAGTAGTAGTAGTAATAGTAGTAGTAGTAGTAGTAGTAGTAGCAGCAGTGGTCGTAGTTATAGTAGTAGTAATAGTAGTAGTAGTAGTAGTAGTAGTAGTAGTAATAATAATAGTAGTAGTAGTAGTAGTAATAGTAGTAGTAGTAGTAGTAGTAGTAGTAATAGTAGTAGTAGTAGTAGTA
>RDPX01000603.1:79709-94659 GCA_003991215.1 Morbakka virulenta | reverse complement strand
CAAACTTCAAACCTACCATCTTCACTCTTTCTAACTTTGTCAGGCACCTCTTCAAACCATTTCCCCGCACATTTCAACCCATACTTCTTGCACAGCTCCCAATATATTCTCAATCCCATCCTATCATGTCGCCTCTTGTACTCCTTCTGAGCCAGTACCTTACACCCACACGCAACATGCCAAACTGACTCAGATTCAATTCCGCAGATGCGACACATAGGACTAACACCACCATCCCACTTCGACTGCATCAACCTTGTCCTCAATGCTTGCTCTTGAGCAGCAAACAGAAACGCCTCTGTGCTTTTTGCAAGGAAACCACCCTTAACCCACTGTACTGATCTCTCTGTTGCATTTTCATCCATCTCCCGAAAGAACCTACCATGCAGAGCCTTTTCTATCAATCTCTCCTTTCTTTCCTTAACCACTCTCGTCTTGTAATGCTTCTTTGTCTCCCTTCCAAGCATAATCATTCCAGCCACCTGTTCCAAAATCGTCTCCTCAGTAGCATGTACATACTCTTCTAACTCTTTCTGCCTCACACAATCTTCAACGCTTATCAAGCCACGACCCCCATCCTTTCTTCCGATGTACAGACGATCTACACTACTATTCCTATGGAAATCACCATTCATCGTTAAAATGTTCCTTGTCTTGGTATCAAGTTTGCGCAGCTCAGCGTCAGACCAATCCAGTATTTCAGAGCTGTATCGGACAACACTAACTGCCCACGCATTGATACCACGAACCAAGTTAATAATAATAACAATAATAATAATAATAATAATAATAATATATAGTAATGGTACTTAAAAACTTATGATGTGGGTTGGCTTTGCGTTGCACACATGACAAATGCTATCACCCCTTGTTGATTTTGGTCTTTGGGGCAATCGCACGAATGGCCTCATCATATGCTACTATAATAAACGATTAAGTTTCCCTCTTAAGGTGGCCATGTTTTATTCAATTTCAGTATTTTTTTAATTGGGAACCTCCTCTGTATCCCTTAGAAACTGGCCAGGTAGTCTTTTCTCCATTAGTTGTGCCTTTCTGTTTGTTTTAATTCGCTGTTTAATATTGCTTTCACTTTCACTTGGTCCTTTGTCTTTCCCTCGTGCTGCAGTTAGATGTCTTTCTTTGCTATTTTGCATTTAGTATTCTGATCCCACTGTGGGATCATAAACTTTATCGTAACTCTCTCTGCTGATAAGCCACCGCCGCCACCGCCTTTTTTCGTACAAACATTGAACGGTGTCTTTTGGATGATTAGTCTTGCATGCATAGTAAGTAGCTTCTTTGTCCGCTCGACCAGCTTTGTTATTTCCTCTTTAAATGTAAATGTAGTCAATAGTTGCTACTGTATATGTAAACAGAGGCACTCTTAAGGTGTTAATGGCTTTGATCGAATTTTTACTGTTACGTTTCGATTGTAGCACCTTTAGCACTCACCTTAGATTTTACTTTTTTGACACTATTTCTTTCATTTCTTGATGTTTTATTCTGTCATTCATTAGTGCGTCTAAGTATTTATAGGATTATCCTTCTAATTAAGGTAATAAAATGCTATCGCTCTTTACCTTTATTTCTCTTTTCATAACTAGAAATGTGCAGTTTTCATAATATGTGCACTAAAAATCCTCACGGTGTTGATTAGTGAGTCTGGCCCTCGTTCACTTTTCGAAAACAATTATAAATCGTCTCTTTAGAGCAAGTAATTCTGGTTGTTCTTATAAGATTGATGTGCTTCATTACAGTCATGCAGAGTCAGTGATAGTTGGGTTAATGCATTAAAAAGTAGTAGTGGTGATGGTGTGTCTCTTTGGGAGATGCCTCTTGATATCAACTTCTCCTATTACTTCTGCATTTGATGTTAATTCAACATGCCAGTTGTCCATTGCCTCTTGATATCAACTTCTCCTATTACTTCTGCATTTGATGTTAATTCAACATGCCAGTTGTCCATTGCCTCTTTTAGCAGATTTTAAATTTTTTGCTTTTAAATAGGTGAAATATTCTATGATTCAGTAATTTGGAACCATATTGTATGCTTTACGATAATCAACTCAATACGTTGCCAAGTCTTTTCTTCCTCTTTTCACTTCCCTAGTATCCTTTATCAATGTAGATAAGATCATTTGTACTCTTCCCTCCACGTGTGCAACTTTTCTGTTTTGCATTAAACACTCCTCTGCTATCCAGTGATTCATGGACACTATCAGCAATAATTTCTCTCAGTATCTTCCACAGTATTGACAGACACGTATTAGACCTGAAATTAGTGGAAATATTTCCTTTACTAAAATCTCTTAGTATCTTCCACAGTATTGAGAGACACGTATTAGGTCTGAAATTAGTAGGAATATTTTCTTTACTAAAATCTCTTAGTATCTTCCACAGTATTGACAGACGCGTATTAGGCCTGAAATTAGTGGGAATATTTCCTTTACTAAAATCTCTTAGTATCTTCCACAGTATTGAGAGATGCGTATTAGGCCTGAAATTAGTGGGAGTATTTCCTTTACTAAAATCTCTTAGTATCTTCCACAGTATTGAGAGACACGTATTAGGCCTGAAATTAGTAGTTGAGAGACACGTATTAGGCCTGAAATTAGTGGGAGTATTCCTTTACTAAAATCTCTTAGTATCTTCCACAGTATTGACAGAGACGTATTAGGCCTGAAATTAGTAGGAATATTTCCTTTACTAAAATCTCTTAGTATCTTCCACAGTATTGAGAGATGCGTATTAGGCCTGAAATTAGTGGGAGTATTTCCTTTACTAAAATCTCTTAGTATCTTCCACAGTATTGAGAGACACGTATTAGGCCTGAAATTAGTAGTTGAGAGACACGTATTAGGCCTGAAATTAGTGGGAGTATTCCTTTACTAAAATCTCTTAGTATCTTCCACAGTATTGACAGAGACGTATTAGGCCTGAAATTAGTAGGAATATTTCCTTTACTAAAATCTCTTAGTATCTTCCACAGTATTGAGAGACACGTATTAGGCCTGAAATTAGTGGGAGTATTTCCTTTACTAAAATCTCTTAGTATCTTCCACAGTATTGACAGAGACGTATTAGGCCAGAAATTAGTAGGAATATTTCCTTTACTAATTACTTGCGTAATTCGTTCATTTTTTATTTGACATTATACCTAACAATTCAGTATTTTATTGAGTACTTTCTTCCTTCCCACTCCAAATATTCTGGCAGAATTTCTTTGATTCTTCGGCATCAAGACGTATATAATTCTGACCTTATACTCCACTCGCCCACATTACCCCATTAAGTGTTCTGTTACTATTTCTGATCTTTTCGAGCATTTTATCAATTTTTGCACTTGTTTTTGCTAGTTTTTGCATGTCAATATTTCCCATTCGCAGAATCCCTGCCCTTCCCATTTCCATTAATATAATGACCCTATCAAAGTGTGTTTGTTCTTCCTCTTTCATTCCAGAACTTAAACATTTTCTTTCGATACCCTAAAATATGCGACGTACTTATTTAATAGCATTCCACCACGACCATATTGTCTTCTTTGGTCCACTTTCTTCTTGTTGCAGAAACTGAAGTTTATTTTCAAACGAGTGACAAATTGTAATTTTTAGGGAATATTCAGTGTGTTGCTATCTACTCCAACAATTTGCTGTGGTTTCCATTTCACTTGAAGTCATAATGAAAATAACAAAGTGGCAACGGTATATCACGAATTGGCGATTTTGCTCAAACCCTGGTTTAACGGAATAATGGAAAATTAAGCTGGCCAATTAAATTTTCAAATAATTTTTAAAATCTTTTTTTGTTCGTTACAGAGCCCGAGATTAATGTTTCTTTAGTGAAACAGTTAGTTGAAATGGGTTTCGATTATGAAGGATGTAAGAAGGCCGTGTACCACACAAACAATGCAGGTATAATTGTAATGTTAAAATTAAACAATTGCTTGTTATCAAATGGTAATTATATGGCAATTACTGATTTGACTTTATCATAGCCTTCTTACCTGACCCGTGATTTCAGTGTACTCAGGGTGTTTGTTGTTGTTGTTCTTCCTTTGTTATTTGTTTTGCTTTGTTATTTGTTTTGCATAAATATACGTTGCTGAAACTATGTTCAAAATGGATATGTGTGTGTGTGTCTTTTACACAAGAAGTATTTGACAGCGAATTATAGTGGACGGCACAGAATGCAGCAGAGAAACAAAAAATGTAATGAAATGAACAAAGAAGTAAGTTAACGATAAAAGGAAATGCAATAGCCAGAATTCAGTAAAATAGGATGTGGAATGTAATGCAAAATATTGTTTTGTATACGTTATCTTCTCACGACCCAAAAATCCTGAGTGATTTAATCCCTTAAGGGAAAGATATGGTTTTAAAAATATGATAAAAGACGTGCACCAATAGCTCAGGTGGTAGATCATGTAACCATGATAGCAATAGGCGGTGACTCGAATCTAATTTATTGCTCAAACATTTTTCACTGTTTTCCAATGCCAAATCCATTTCATCTCTATTCGATTTTTTCCTTGCCCTCCATTTATGTTGGCATCAATTGATCTGACCTTGGAAGTGAGGTCATTCATCTGTGGGAGGCTCATCCCTACATGCGTATTTCGGATGACATGCCAATAGATAGGTACCTGGGGAAAGAAAGGCTCACCCAACTTTAAAGAAACATATAGTCGTAAAAATGGTTTGGTTAAGAACGCGAACCGATCGCTCAAGTGGATGAGTATGTGATCATAATAACAATAGAGACTGATTGGAACCCAATTTGGTGCACACATATTTTTCACTATTCCAGAACAAAATTATAGTAAAATACTGATTGATGTATTGGTGCAGGAACGCAGTCAAGAGGAGCAATGATGTTTTTTCTTTCGAAAGATACACTTTTAACTATGTTTTGACAAATAATAACAGTTTACGATCGGGCCTTTTTTCATGCAGTCATTACGTCGTCCTAAATATTTATAACTTTTTATTTTTGCTACAGGTGTTGAAGAAGCAATGAATTGGGTATTAGAACATATGGCAGATTCAGGTATTGTTGCTATTTTTTAATGCAGATAAACAATACTACACATGAAGGCCAAAATTTAAATCCAAATATTGCTTTCCTGTAAAGGAAGCTGAGAATTTTGCATTTTTGAAATTAACAGCCAGGAGTTAAAAGAGGTTTACGTACAAAGCATTTAGCGCACGTGATATTTATACTACAGTTTAAAAGAAAACAGTGGTACAGTGACATTGTGAAGTAATTGGGATGGACTCCAGTTTCATTCCAGGTTTGTTAGACATCGAGTTAAAAGTTAGCATAAACGTACAATTGAGTAGCAGTTACTTGATTTCGACATCAGATGGAGTTGTGACGTAGTTGTATGAAACGTGAAAGTATGGCTTTGTAGCTACGGCCTAAAATGTGGTATTCCCAGGAATTACAAAACTTTGTTGTTGTTTTTACTCTAACTGATAAATAAATTATTATATTCTATAGTTTGAACTGTAACTGATATATCAATAATTATAGTGTGTAGCATTTCATAGTAAAAAAATTACCCTGTTACTGTACCCAAAGTTCAGTGTCTGAAAACAACGTAGCTACAAAATTGAATTGTTGTGCAGAAGGCATGTAAAACAAATCGCTGGAAAAAACATTCTTTTAACGGCCCTTGGACCTTGTTGTGTCGTCATTGTTCATATTTCCACATAAGGGATGTGCTGTGTAACTTTTCAGATGTTATGTGTTTTAAACTGAAGTTTATTTTTTCATTCCTGGTGAAAATAATACAGCCTTCACTCCTCTGGGTATTGCACTTGAGTCAACAATTGGATGCGGTGCTGATAATTAAAAGGAAGGTTGTCATGGACAGGTTTACTTAGGGTATCGGTTCGTTTATTTTATTCTTGATAAAGAACTAAGCAAATTTTCTCATGTGTAGAAACATATAAACTTTGAAATAAGTGGACATTTTGAAGTAAGAAAAAAAAAAATTTCTGTTTTTCTTGATAGAGCCAATCCCTACTCAAAACATTAATAAGATATGAAATGTCAAAAAGTGTCTTATTTAACAAGACACCAACGGCTGGTCCAAGTTGATACAAAATAAATAATTCAAACATTGCACATACAACTATGAGTAAGTGTAAGAGGAGTATGGTATGGTTTAGTATAGTATAGTATAGTACAGTATAGTATAGTATACTATAGTATAATACAGTATAGTATAGTATACAGTATAGTATAGTATAGTGTAGTATAGTATGGTCCGATCAGGTATAGTATGGTATGGAATAGTATAGTATGGTATAGTATAGCATAGTATGGAATGGTTTAGTATGGTATGGTCCAATATAGTATGGTATAGTGTAGTATGGAATGGTCTGATATAGTATGGTATAGTGTAGTATAGTTGGTTCCGATGATGACCATAAAGAATGAGACAAACAATGTAATACGATATTGTTACGGTATATTATCTTCTATAACTATTTTCTATCGATAATTTCTATAAAATGATTTCACTCTTCTCTGCTTGTTTCAACTCAACTTAAGTCAACGATTTTCTCGGGAACTAAAATTTTCCCTTTACTAGTTTTGACAAGATTCATCAAAACTATGGGTTCTTTTCAAACCGGCGTGCTCGATACTCTCCTTTAAGATCCTAAGGATTTTCTGACCGGAAAGCTGAAATACTGGCCCAAATATCGGCAAGTTATGTTATCGTTAGCGTACAAGAGACGCATCTAGACAAAATTAGTAAGGCACCTATTTAAAAGGGAAAACTCTGGCAGAAATTCCACATAAACAATATGGGAATGTAGTATTTACCAAACCTTCCTTAGCCATTAAGCAAACCTATGCCAACAGCAGTGATAATAACATTGAAACAATTACTGTGTGCCTGAAAGATCTGGCAATCACATCCGTTTACAAACCACCCAGCGGCTCCTTCCACCCCAATGAGCTTCTGGCAAACTGTAAACGGAAATACCACCTAACTATCGATGACTTTAATTCACATAGCACATTGTAGGGTTATGGAGAGACCAACAATGATGGCGCAGCAGTAGAGGCGTGGGGAGAGGCCAAGGGACTAACACTTGTTCATAATAAGAAACAACCATTTTCATTTAACAGCTCTCGCTGGAAAAGAGGTTACAACCCTGACATTGGGTTCATCAGTCGTAACATCAGCCCAATGTGTACAAAGGAAGTTCTTGAACCAATGCCCTACAGTCAACATTGACCTATTGCCCCATCCATCAGTGCCCCAATGAAAGTACGACACACTACATTCCGCAGACGCTTCTATCTAACAAAGGCAGATTGGCCCAGTTCTGCCAAGCAAGTGGACATGAAACTCTCCGATATTCCACATACACTGGAGAACTACAGTCCCGTTGTCGATGTAGTTAAAAAGTCTGCACGAAAAACGATCCCCCTAGGATGTCGGATTGAATATATGCTAGGCATGTCAGGAGAACTGTCCGACTTGTTTAACACCTACAAGTCTTCATACCAACAAGATCCCTTCTCAAACCAAACCATCAGTCTAGGAGAGGAACTACTTGAAAGTATAGCAGAACAACACAGAGAAAGCTGGCAACGCATGATAGAATCAACGAATCTGACTCATGACAGCAAAAAAGCCTCGACTACCATCAAGAGGCTTGGGAATGACACCACCACAGTAAAACCAACATCCACTGTCACAGCTAACCAGATTGCCACTCAAATTTTACTGAATGGGAAACCCGCACATAGACGACCAGCAGGGGATTATCAGAGATACAAAACTCCTTCCAGTACGACCAACTCAGATGGAGCTCTCACCAACCCATTCAATTTGGATAAACTGGAAGAGGCTCTGAAATTACTGAAGAATGGCAAAGCAGCCGGCACTGATGGCATTCATGCTGAGTTTTTGAATCATATCGGCCCCACTACTCAAGGATGGCTGGTGGACCTATTCCAAGACTGTGTGAGCCGCAAGAGAATCCCTCAACAATGGAGGTGATCGAAAATCATTGCTCTCCTCAAACCGGGAAATGATCCAGACAGTCCCAAGAGCTTTAGACCAATCTCCCAACTAAGTATCACATACAAACTATTTGAACGTATGATACTTGGAAGGATTACCACCACCATCGATGTGAAACTTATCCCAGAACGGACTGGGTTTCGCCCAGGGCGTTCGTGCTTAAGACACCTGACGCAACATATTGAAGATTTGTACCAAGAAAAACTCATTTCTGGAGCAACATTTGTCGATTTAACAGCTGCATACGATACTGTACGACACCAACAGCTCATACACAAAATTTTGACCATCACAAATGATGTGGACCTGTGTTATACAGTGCGAAGTATGCTGGAAAATAGACGGTTCTTCGTTGCACTTAATAGTAAGAGACGCAAGTGGCGCACACAACGTAATGGCCTACCACAACCAAGTGTTTTATCACCTCTCCTGTTCAACATCTACACAAATGATTTACCATTACCAAGTAAATGTAGACCTTTCATCTGTGCAGATGACACTTGTATAACAACTCAACAACGATCCTTCATTAAGATCGAAAACAGCCTCGAGAACTCCCTGAACCAGCTCACTGCTTATTACGAGTCCAACGACTTGAAGCAAAACCCAGCTTTAACCCAAGTTTGTACTTTTCACCTGAAAAATCAAGAGCCAAAGCGTACTCTCGATATTACATGGAACCAACAACCACTGGAGCACCATCCACATCATAAATATTTGGACGTCACTCTCTTTCAAATTACACTGCTCTTATGTTAAGGCAAAGATTGCCACATGGAATAATCTGTTGCGCAAGTTGGGAACCTCTAAGTGGGAAGCCAACCCATCAACACTGCGCTCCACTGCTCTTGGCTTGTGCTTTTCAGTCGGCGAGTATGTATGCTCCACCTGTCATTCTTTGTCACGTTTTTCACTGCGTTTAAACGTGGAAAATAGCATGTCTACAGAATTTCCACATTTCTCTCGCATCTCCTTCTGTTCAATAGCATGGTCTTGTATAGTATGGTATGGTTTAGTATAGTATCGTATAGTATGCCATAGTATAGTGTGGTCTAGTATGGCATGGTCTTGGTATTGTACGGTATAGTGTAGTATAGTATGTTCTAGTATAGTATGGTGTGGTATAGCATTGTGTGGTATGGTCCAGTATGGTGTGGAGTAGTATAGTATAGTACAGTATGGTACAGTATGGTATAGTATAGTATTGTGTAGTATAGTATACATTTTGTTGCTGTATTTTGACCACATTCGCCTTATACATTTTTTATCAGACTTCACATCACCATTAAAACTTCCTCCTAAAAAGAAAACTGAAGGTTCAGTTAGTTTCGGTGAGAGCAAAATATCAATGATATCTGGCATGGGGTTTACACGAGATCAAGCTATCAAGGCTTTGGGAGCAACTGTAAGTCTTTTATTTAGATTTTGAAAATTTAGGCCATTTTACTTGACAATTTTTTTACTTAATAATTTGTAGCTTTTTTTGTAAACAAAGAGAAAATATGTTATACTCAAGAACAAGCTGTTAGCCCACTGGGCCCTCTCATGAAAATGGAAGGCTTTCACTAAATTATAAGATGCATTTGTTGGTCTGTCAACCATCTCTCTCTAGCTGACAGCTAACAAGAGAATAAAAGACAGCATTCTCACTCTCCTTCCCATCAAGTGACGGTTGTTGAGCTCATTATAATGCAAAATGGACCAGTGTTATTCGGTGGGGCAAGGTGAAATATTTATAGGCCATCCCTTAAAGTTATGGTTATGGTGCAGCTCTTGTCACCTGAAGAACACGTGTAAAGATTTGATATAAGTAACAATATTCCCCCCTTCCCCACCTCCTTACCCAGTTTTTTAAATTTGTTTTTTAACAAGTCTGGATAACACCAAAAGACGGTCCAAAAACAATTTCGACAGCTTTTTCTTTACAATACTTGGGTTCCTTAGGTTTGTTAACAATTTATTTCGAATTGGGTTAACTTTAAAATTTCTTCGATGAATCGGTTGCTTGGGAATTTTAACGATTTATAAAGACTATGTAAACGATTCATCATTTGCTTAACCGTTTTTCGATATAAAATACGTGAATTGACTCTTTCTTGAACCAGTTTAAGGCGATTAATTGAATTGATATGGAAAACACCAAATGACGGCCTGACGAAAATTACGATTTGCGTTCAAGACCCTGAAGGATTTGATTTAATTTTTACCCCAAAGTGCCATGAACACCTTAACAGTGGACTAGACTATGTACCACGGTGTAACCCTATGAGTTCAACACCAAAGTAAGAAATGGATTTCTTGCATTACAGAAAACCATATCTTTGATAATTGACACAACAGATGCAACAAACGCCCAATGTACCAATACGTTCAGTTGTGGTTTACACTGGGATTTCCTCTATTCCTATTCACATTATATAGCAGACATTACATAGCAATATCCATACACAGTTGAAATCACAGTGGTGTGACTTTAACTATGTGTATGGATATAGGATGTCTGCTACTGAATTTCAGCCTTCATCACACAACAAATAATCGGAGCAGATGTAGTCATGGTCTCGTTTGATGTCGCATCATTGTACACAAGAATCACCATCAATGATAAGTAAGGATTGCTTAAAGATCTGTTTAAATATGATTTATTGTCGTCAAAAACTGTACCGAACCTCGGAGAATCTGCTATGAGTACTCCTTGCCAACACATGTTTTCTATTCAACAATAGCATCTTTGATGTTGGTCAAAATATCACGCCTTGGCTTGAAATATAAAGAAGGTAATAGACAAGGAAACTATTACAATGACAAAAAAAATAAAATAAAAGAAGAACTCCATTTCCTTCAGGTGATAACCACATTAGGAAATAACGCTATTACATTCATGTTCATTTTGGTCGATAGCTATTTTGTTGTCATTCGTCCTGCCTTTCATTTGACAGCATTAAGGGAACACATTCAATTTTATCACTTTCAGAAAAAAAAAAAGAAAATGCCAGTCATCCAAAAATGGCGGATTTTCTCGATCCTCTTTGTTTTTCAGTATTGATTAAAATAAACGATTTTTATTTTCTTGTTTTCTCGTCTTGGTCGAATCAAGTTCGAGCGGAATAGACGTTATTTGAATTTGCGGTATTTAGACATTGTGTCGCTAATCGTTTAGGAAATGACATTACCTGTGGTTGACGGAGTTACTCAGAGATTATGCGAAGTATAGCTTAAGCCTTTTTTGCAATTTAAAAGAACTGTCGGAAAGGGAGATAAGCCTGAAACTTAGTTCGTGGTTGCCCAAGTATATTATGTATTCAGTTTTATTGTATGGATACAATTAGACACTTTATGTGAACAACAAGAAAAGAGCCATAGCTTTTGAATTATCCTGTTAGAGAATGATGTTTGGAATAAGAGAATAAGAAATAAAGTACTCTTGCGAATTGCAATGAGGTACGGAAGAATTGTGGTCAGCCGTAATAGTGCCCTTAAAAGGATTAAAATGGGATTAGATTGAGAGGAGAAGAACCAGAATCACCCAGACGCTAGGATGAATGGAGAATATCAGAGGGGAATGTAGGGAAAGCTAAAATTAGACAAAAATTAATCAGCTCTATAATTGCCATCGTCTGCCCATAGCTTTCGAAATATTGATGATGATTTTGCCGCTTGCCGCAAAAACGAATTACCACAAAATTCCAATTCTGTAACTGTGGTATTTGTAATGGAGATTTAATACATGTAAGTGTATTCCTGACAACTGCGTCTGCACATTTAATGTAAAGAGAGCAATGTACTACAAACTTTTCAACATAGGTTTACGGCAGATCCCGATATTTGGTTGTTTTTTCACCGGTCACATAATAAATGCGAATACTTTAGTCCCTATATACGACCCCTCTTGGTCGTGGAGGAGAAGTCCAATAGATGGCTTTATTACATCAATAAATAAGATAAATACTTTGTTACCAAAGGTATATATGACACATTACAAGTTGACTACTGCCATGTAATACTTGTTTTACGACGGATAATATCTATATTTTACATTTCACAGGTATTCTAGGTCATACACGCTCGAGATTCTTGCATAACATAAATAAACTATCAAAAATATGGGTTATTTTCACAAGTTTAGCAAGGTTGGACAATTCTTTAAAGCTAGTTTTATTGATTAGCATATTCATTGCCTCGGTGATTGGTCTGGTGTAGTATAACTTTTTAACGTTTTTTCTAGACATTAAATTTAGGACAAACCAATTGATAGTGATGAGTAAGAAGGACGCAATTCTGGACAATTCTTCCCCAGAATCGCGTCATTCGTAAGCCCACCTTGTCTTGTCCACTATTTTTTCCCACTTCACCACAAGTTAGTAGTATAAAAATTCTGATTCTGGCGCATTTTCCAAAATCTGTCCATAACAAGGTTAAAACATGACCCATCATCTGCGGCATGGTTAAAACAAGATTTTCTAAAGGGATATAAAGCTGAACTTGGGAAATCGTCCACATTCCTATCGTGTCTCATCGTGACCTTTCGTGTCCTATCATGCCCTGTTGTGTCCTCATTGTATCTGGTATTGCCCATGTGCCAGCATGTGGATTCTATGAAGCTCGCCAATTTCGTCGAGCTTCAGTTTTGTGTAACTCATAATGGACGTCTAACGACAGGCTGCCCTCTTGTGTCTTCATTGTATCTTGTAGTGTCCATGTGCCAGCGTATGAATCCCATCTTCCATGATCATTCTCTTGTTGTCATTAACATTCAGTCCAACCTTGTTGGGGTTTTTTTTCTGTACAATTCATGCTTGTGAACTCTGATGACATCCATTTTTCTTAACTGTCCTTCACCTGAGAAAAAGCATTCTTTGTAATCCTCAAATTCAATGCTTCTCTTCACAACAGGTTTCTTTACACCCTTACATTTTTTTTCCTTCTTCAACATCTTGTATGAACACTGCTTTGCTCTGAGTTCCACAAACTCGTCGATGATCTCTTCACCTCCGCCATCCTTGAACTTTTCCACTATTTTCATGTTATAGCCAGCCTCTATACCAGAAGGGTGATCCTTGGAGAAGTTGCTTGTATCAAGTTTATTAGCGACATCATAAGAAATATCTTTATAAAAATCTTCAGTCTCAATCTCATATGCTATAATGTCTGTGTTTGTGAATAACAGTTTTGCTTTTGACCCATACTTTGGTTTGATATAGTTGTAATGGAAATCGTGCATCAAATTTTTGCTGAGATATAAAATGCACATTCCTAGGTATACTAACTTGTTAACACCAGTTTTCTCTTTGCCTTTGCGACCTTGTTTATTAATCAGATGTCTACCCCACTTCTTATATTTTCCATGGTTTTTCCAAAGACAGAATTGTTCATGAGCTTAAAGAAGTCTTTATTAAACTCATTGTTTGCATTTGCTCTGAGATTTTTGTTAAGATCAATATACTGATTTAGCCATGCACTTCCCTCAAACTTTATGCCTATGTGATTTTTTGTAATCTTTACCCCCAAGCTCTCGTATAGTTTGAGATTCTCATAATGTACCACATACTTTGTTTTGTGATGGAGATTGGGGATCATCTTGTCAACTTTATTCCCTTTGAGGTTTTCTGGTGCAAAAGGGTAGTCATTATGTAAATCATGCAATTCCTTTGGATACTTCATACCAACTTCGAGTATGCATGAATGATTTCTCCACAAAGTTATTTCACTTCCACTCATCCATTGAAATACTTGTGTGGAAAGAAGTCTGATCATTGCCCATCCATAAAGATTGTTAGCATCTAAGTAAGTATTGTATTTTGTTTTCTCATTTTTGTTGAATTTCTAGTCCATGTACGTGATGTTCCTTTTCCCACATCTGTTACGTATCGTTTAGACCCCTGCACTAATACCTTCCTCAATGCTGAGTAACATGTCTGGGTCTAATAACAACTCTAATTTCACTCCAGTAATCTTCAAAGGAGCATCGCAAGCTAAACCATGAGCTATGTAATACCAAGTTGCGTCTAATCCATAATTCGTACTATATACATCTCGAACGTTTTCGAAGACATCAGCTAGAAGCAAGACATCAGACTGATTGTACAAGTCATGATATTCCCTGAGAGTATTCATTTCAAAGACTTTCCACACCATTTGTGCATGCTCACAGTCTTTATCATTAACTTATTCTTTTTTCTTGGTTTATACGCTTTTTCGCCAGGTTGGGTTTCTGCATAAACTGCAAAGAATTAAAGGCATCATTTTGCTCTTAGTCAATACTGGTATGTTCGCCAACTGAGTTCTCAATAGTGATCTTCTTCTTCATCTTCGGCCTTCATCCAACGTTTGTCAGGTCGGCCGCTCGACACCTTTTTCTCCACTTGACTCGGTCTTCCCAATCTCCTCTCGCTTCCACTTCTTTCATGTGTCGTTCTATGACGTCCCTCAGTCTAAGCTTTTGTCGTCCTCTATTTCTCCTTCCTGTCACTGGTGCCTTCCATACTGCCTTTAGAATATTACCATTTTCTCTCCTCATTACATTACCATGCCATCATAAGCTTGATTCTGTTGCTTTCTCTGTTATTTTCCTTACCTTCAAAAGTCTTCTTATGTCATCATTCATCCTGTGTTCGTGCAAGGATATTCCAGCTAGCCACCTTAGCATTCTCATCTCCGTCGCTTCTAACATTCTCTTTTCTGCCCCTTTTAAAGGTACAACGTCTAGACCATATAGTTATACTGGTTGTAGCACTGATGAATAGATCTTCGTCTTGAGTTTTATTGGCATTCTGGTGTCGCATATTATGCACCTCACTTCTCGCCACTTCGCCCAAGCTCTTCTAACTCTTGTCTTAACTTCTTCCCGACCCCCCCCCCCCCCCACCACCCACCACCCCCCATCCCACCCCCCCCCCCCACCCC